>PVKS010005726.1:0-28334 GCA_004027875.1 Aplodontia rufa
AAAAAAAAAAAAAAAAATCTAAACTCCTTAGCCTAGAAATTTACCTCTCTGCATTTTGCATCTATTTTATTTACTTTTTAGCCTCAGCCTTTTTCTATTCCCTTCTATAGCTTCCATTTGCCCTCTAGGACTCCGCTCAGCTGTCCTCTCCTCCTAGAAGTCTTGCTGGGCTCCCTCAGTCCCATTCAGTTTGTTCTCCCTGACTGGGGATAGGTCAGTGTCCCACCCGGCCCAGGACCCTGAGTCCCAGGCTCTCTGTCTCTGCAGCACCATCCTCTGTGTAGGTGCTGAGCACTTATTTTGTCTTTTAAAGAGAAAGGGACAGTGAGAGAGAGAGAAAGAGAGAATCGGTTTCATTTAGTTTTTCTTGTGACTTTCTTTGCTGGGACACTTCGTTGTGTACGTGGTGGTCGGAACCTGCAACCCCTCCAGCCTCCACACCCCGCCGCCTGTGCGCTTTTAATCAAGGTCAGTTCCAGCCTGGTCCAGGGGAGTCCTGGCTACTCAGGAGGCTGAAGCAGGAGGATTTCAGGTTTCAGGTCAATCTGGGCAAAGTCAAAAATAAAAAGGACTGGGATATGGGGAGAACGCATCAGTGACAGAGTGCCCCTGGGCTCAAACCTCAGTAGGAAAAAACTCCCATCTTGACAACTCCCCTGTTTATTCATTTACTAAGAAAGCTGAATGACCCCAACCCCTCCATCCCCACAGTGCAGAGGGCTCGGGTTTTGTAGCGGGGATGGCTCCACTGTATCTTTGAAAAGGCAAAATGGCAATATTTTTGTTGAGTGAGTCTTGGATCCACCCCCAAAAAGTGGTCACATAGAAACAAAGGAAACTCATCTTGAATGTAAGGGATCCAAGTTGTAGTTCATATAATTCTGCGGACTCTGTTCGCAGCCCGAATGGCCTGCAGTCGTTGGAAGTTCAGATTTCTTAGACCTCTCTATGGAAGGTTTCAGTACTTTAACTTTTTTTTGGGGGGGGGACCGAGGATTAATCCTAAGGGTGCTTAACCATTAAGCCACATCCTCAGTCCTTTTTATTTATTTATTTATTTAAATTTTGAGACAGGGTTTTGCTAAGTTGCTGAGGCTGGCTTTAAATTTCTGGGATTACAGGCATGCACCACCACGTCTGGCCCCCTTAACTTTTGCTTAAACCATTGGTCTTCCAAGGTCCAGCAGAATTTCCTCCTCCACCAGGACCCTCTGAAACCCATCAGCACATCAGTACCTCATAGGTAATCTTCTGCCTCCTTACTTTTCCTAGTTAAGAGGCAGGGTCTGTGTGCATGGGAAGTCCTCCTGACAGTCTAGCCTCCTTCCATCCTGCTGGAGGAGTCCTGTGTGTACACGCACAGTGTTTCTAGCAATCTAACCTTACTTTCTCTTGCTGAAGGGAAGCCAGGTAACAGATGCCAAGAGAAGATAGACACAGAGGCCTGGTGCATGCATTTTTAAGAGCTTTTTATTGGCGACAGTGCAGAACCAAGGGGGGAGGGGAGCAGTCCAGTGCTAGCCTGCCCCACCCCCTGGGTCAGGTGCAAAATACAAAAGAATCACAAATACAGCATGGAGTGGGGGTTGGGGATTCAATAAACTGTGATTGACAGGGGCAGGCCCTGCGCAAATTCTCACACTCGCACCCAGAATGCTTAACGATACAGATTGTACAAATGTACCATCCTACAGGCTTACTCACAAAAATCAAATCTCATGCCCCCAACAAACCCAGAGTCCACAGACAGCTGGAGGATCAGGGACAGTCAGAAAGACAGGTGGAAATGGTCAGAGAAAAACAGGTCAGAGATGACTCTGGAAACAGAGACTGTCAGACACAGCCCGGAGGGCCTGGACAATGAGAAAAGAGAGTCTGAGAGCCAAAGACGGACTGGTTCAAAGTTTCCAGAAGCAGTTTCCAACTCCACTGCACGCTTTTAAATGCAGAAGCGCTCACGCACACGCACACGCACACATACCCATATATAATATATTTATTTATACATAATAGATAGAAGTGACTTTCGGAAACCAGGAAAGGGGATAAATAGCTCAGGAGGATCTGGGGCCCTGCGAGACGCGAACGGGACGCGGAATGTGGTCCATGCAGCACGGAGGGCGGCGGGGTCCACCCCCATATTAAAAAATAGAAATTTGCCTCAAGATGAAATTCTCAGGAGGGGAAGCACAAGGCGGGGTGGGAGAGCCAGACCCACATCGGGGCTGCAGGAGCTGGGGCATGGGATGGTGGGAGCCCGGCCCCTACAAGTTTGCCAGTCCAAAAATATTGGGGGTCGGGGGCCAAAGCCTCAGCCCTAAAACTTCTCCGAGCACCTCGTGCCCCTCGCTCCCTTTCCAGAGAGGATGTAGGGCACCCAGCGCAGGGAGAAGTTGGCGTCCTAGGCTGGGGAAGGAGGCAGGGCCTTAAAGAAAAAGGCCAGGGCTCGGCCAAGGGACCTGAGGGGAGAGAGGGCAAGGTCATGGATCACTGTCACCCCCTCTCTCGGTTCTGTCACCCCTTTGAATCTAACTCATTGTCCGGGGAAGGAGGAGGCGGGGGAGGAAGGGGAGACCGCTGGAAGGCTTCGGGGAGCAGGGGGTTCTGCCCACCCGGCCCACCCCACAACCCGGCCGGCTCATTCACAGTATAAAGCACTCCAGCAGGACGCGCCACAGCGCCCCCTGCTGCCTGAAACCAGAAAGGCCCAACGAGGACGGCCAGGGGGCGGCTGCGCGGAGGGGCTGCGGATAATACTGCAATGGAAGGGGGCGGGCAGCGGGGCGCGCGCGGGGGCGCTTTCTAGGAGGCGGGAAAGTTCCTTCCCAGCCAGTTTTACTGGGATGGTCAAGGAAGAAGTTCACATTTCAGAACAAGTCTGGGTGGGGAAGCAGGTTTTAGAGGGGGCATCGGCTTCCCTCGAGGGGGGCTCAATTCTGCCCAGATGAGACTCTAATCTCATGGAAGTGGGGGATAAAGAAGCCAAAGTCGGGGTGCTGGAGGAGTCATCCTGGCAGCACCCCCGAAGGGTGGGCGTGGAAGGGAGCTGGGGAGGGTGGCATTTCCTTGTTGGGCCTGAGAGCTCCGCCCCACCGCCCAGCGCCCACCCCGCAACCCCGCAGCCTTTCCCGCGCCTCGCACAGGACGCCAAAAGCAGGCGTCACCCCCTACCCACCCACCCGTCCCCAGAGGTTGGATTGAAGTGAGAGGACCAACAGGTATCTGGGGACATCCATCTCCTCCCCACCCCCTGTCCCCAAAGTCACCAGCTCTCCGGCCTCGCCGGGCACAGAAACAAGAGGCCGCACAAAACATAAGGAGTTCCTCCTGTCCGACGGCAGTGGCGGCAGAGGGTCAGCCAGAAGTCAGGGAGGCCACACGCCCTCTGTCTCTTCCCCTCTCTCCTCCTCGTCCAAATCTCTCTCCCTCGTGTGTTTTTTTGTTTTGTTTGTTTAAAGAGTTCACAGAGCAAGAAGGGAGGGCGAGTTCAGGGGGTCGGAAGGCTGGTCACTGCCGCTGGTGCGTTGGGCGCCGGCGAACGCGGAGACCTCCGGGCAGGTGAGGACAAACGAGGAAGTGTACGAAGGGTTAACAACGGGGAAAGGGTCGCCGAGGACTTGAACTTCACTGTGTGTAAAGAGAGAAGCCGTCAGGTTGGGGGGTGCGTCTTGGCTGGTCTGGAAGGGCAGGGGCGGTGGTGGCGGGGGCGGCAGCAGCCAGCTGTAACCATCTTCCTTAGCGGATGCAGACCCCGGCAAATCTCTCACCTCCGCCAGCGGGCCGGGCCCGGGCCCCTCTTCGTAGGGGATCTTGCAGCCCGGTTTGTGGGCCACCAGCACAAACTCCAGACGCTCCTTCTCCTTTTGGAGCTCGGCGATCTCCGACTCCAGTTCTGCCTTTTCTTCCTCCAGCTGATCTGTCTCCTGAGGCCGCCCGAGGCCAGGTCATAGGAGAGGGAGGAACGAGGAAAGGTCTGTCAGTGACCACAGAAGGTGGCTCCTGGTGCCCCTAGACTTGCTGCCGAGCCGGGAGTTGCAGCTCCCGACTGGAAAGAAACGCCCCCGAGAGAAGTCCTAGTCTGCTGAGCGACATGGCTCTTGCAAGTCTCAGTTTCCCCATCTGTCCAATGGCTGGCTGGGAGGGAGGCCAGGTGCACAGGGAAGTCTCCGGGGTGCAGGAAGCACTCAGAGGATTGTTGAGTGAATAAACAATTATTATGTGTTTTTCACGTGATCCCTGTTGCTGCCCCTTCCCCTCCAACTCCCATGGAGGAGACCCAGTAGGAAAGTAGCCAATTCCCCTGGCTTTCTCAAGGGGTAGTGGAACCCTGCTAGGCATAAAAAAGTGAACTCTCAGGCTGAGGCAGGGCAGAGAAAGGAGTGGGTCTGGGTGAATACCACCAGCCCAAGTTCTGGAGAACTCTGGGTGACTGGGGCAGGAGTTGGGAATTTGACATAGGATAAAATAATTTAATTTCACAGACTCTCCAGCATGTTCAAGGTAGAAGGGACCTGGATGATTTGTTGAGGGATTGAAGAAATGGGGAAACTGAGGCAAAAATAGTTTAATGCTTGCTTGTGTCCAAATGGAGAAATGACTGGAGCTTCCCTCCACCAAGGGCCCTCACTTGTCCCCTAATGATGGGAAGAAGGCCAGGAGAGTGGTGCATGGGGTCATGAATCAGAGAAGAGAGGGAGTGGCCAGGAGTGGACATAAGCATGTAGGGAACACTGTGTGTGCCCAGGGCCATCCTGTTGGCCCCACTCTCTAGACCCATATGGTCTCGTCTTAGGATGAAGGCACAGCTGGAGGTAGGAGACGTAGAACGAGGACAGCTCCTCAGCACACCTTCAACCCACCCCAGGTACCATCCTTACCGCCTGCAGCCGGTCAGTCAGCTCCCTCCTCCGGTTCCTACATTTAGCTGCTGCCAACTTGTTCCGTTCCCGGCGAACCCTTCGCTTTTCCTCTTCCTCTGGGGTCAGCTGAGTAGGGAAGATACAGGACATGAGATTTGGGGGTACAGTGCACCTTCTCCATCCATGCCAAACCTCTTCTTCTTCTAGACCTCCAAGAGTCAAAACAGGACCCTCTAGTTCTTGCTGACTACAGCAAGAATGACAGGGTTTCTGCAGCCTTGAGGACTAGGCAGACCCCCACCCCAACAGTGACAAAGTTCCTGCATCTCTTGATTTTTTCCCCCATCAGGCCAACTTCTGATGCCCCATACTCACCGTCTCCTCTCGGGGTCTCCTAGGCCGGGCTCGGGCTGGGCGAACAGGCCCAGGTCCGCTTGTAGTTCCACTGGTTGAAGGCCCACCACTGCCACTAGCTCCGCCACTGCTGTAGCCACTCATGCCTGGTGTGGAGTAGCTGGTTCCTGGCATGTCGTAGGGGTCTACTGCGGGGGGCTGGGATGCCAGTGGCTGCCCCTGGGACTGGGCCATGGAAGAGATGAGGGTGGGTTGCACGAGCCACTGGAGGTCCTGGCTGGTTGTGATCGCGGTGACCGTGGGCACGAAGGAACCGGGCATTTCCCCGAGACCGGCGCACTCCTACGGGGTGACACATACACACACAGGCGTAGACACACAAACAAAGACACCGACACACACACACCCAACACACATAACACACCGACCCTGTGAGTGAGCACAGGGTGAGCGGGTGTGGATGTGTGTGTCACAGGCAAAAAGCCACAACACCCACCCTTCCACTACACCGTGACGCAGTGGTTAATGAGAGGATTTCTGCTCAACTGGCTTCTACCTCCTCCTTCTTCCTCGGGGAAAGGTTGCACGGTTCCAGCGGGTGGTGAATCACACCCCGGGTTGGTGACTCTTAGGTGTGGGGGGTGGGGAGGAGGCTGGACACAGCCGGCTGACAGAACCCCCGGGAAGGAGCCACAGCCACACACACAGCCACAACACCCCACCCCCACCCCAGAGGCAAGGGGAGGGAGAGGGAGAGGCCTTAGACCAAGCCTTCCTCTACACACACACATACACACACCCCTCTGCGAGAGGTCTCGTGCAGAGGCGGGGATCCCAGTTAAAAGGGTGTTGGGGGACAGGCCTAGGACTTGAGAGCATCGTTTCAAGTAATTGCCACTCCCCAGTGAGACCCGTGACAAACGACAGGTTAAGGTAGACGGGCAGGTAGAAAAAAGTGGCAATCGGGCCCCCTCGGACTGTCGCGGCGGGGGAATGGTGTAGGACCTGAGCCCCCAAGCCCAAGCAGCGCTCATCGCCCCCCCACCCGCAAGTGGAATCCTGGAATTGCTTTTAGGCTGAACTACTCTCCCGGGGGGGCGTGGTGAGGGACGGGCTGGCTCGCCGGCCAATCAGCGCCCTGGGAACTCGGAGGAGGCGGAGCTCCAAGAGACCACCTGGCTGGTTCCCTTCTGCTAGGGATTCTAGACTGGTCTTCGGACACACCGGAGGAACCGGGCGTCCAGAGCAGAAAAAAATAGAAGTTTCTGAGTGTGCCTGGAGAAGAAGGTGAGGCCACCAGATCTCCCAAAGAAACGCCGGCACACAAACGAACACCTCCGGCTCCTGAGAGCCGAGGAACCAGACCCCCGCAAGGTCTTCTCAGACCCGTTGGATCGCAGAGAACTCGCTCTTGTCACGCCATACGAGCCCTTTGCTCTCTCCCTAGAGTTCCATAAGAGACCCGAGCGCCGAGGAACCATGGGTTCCGGGGACGCAAAGGGGGAAGGGAACTGAGCCCTACAAATAGGAAGAGAAAGTTGATTGGCCAAAGCCTACGCAGCGGCGACCAATTGGAACGCCGGGCTGCCCCCTCCCTTAGCAACGTGGCCTCGGCGTTCCAAAATAGAACGCTCCCGGGACGTCAGGGGCGGGGCGGACGAAGGGGGCGCCGCGCGCCGTGCGTGCCCCGCGTCAGACGGAGGATTCCAGCGCGTCAGCCGTTACGCACGGGTCCCCCGTTACGTATCAGCGCAGGAGGCGGAGGCAGCGCGGCTGAGGGTTCGAGGCCCGTTTTCCCGCTGGGTGGAGGGCGACCCGGCGCCAGAATCGGCGCCACGAAGGAGGAGGGAAGGGGAGGCTACCGTTAGCTCCCTTAATTTTCCCTACCTGCCTAACTGTGCTAGCTCTCGTTTGGTGATCAAAGCCGGGGATAGTCACGGAGCCGGCTAAAAGTTCTCGGCTCTGCTGCGGCATACACGTTGCTCTGAGCGGTGCATCCTCCACCCCACACACACGTCCTCAAGCTTGCCCAGCTACATTCCCTCTCCGCGCACACTACCAGTTGCAAACATCTCCGGATTCTTTGCAGTTTACTAAGTGTGCGGTCAGCCTATTCTTGTCCAGATTCTGGGTTTTGGCGCGGCTTTGATGGGTGGCGGTTGTTCGCGTCACCTTAAACTTAAAATATAAGACCTACAAAGCAGTACCTCTATCATCTAGAACTTACCTGGGAGGCGGCGGCGGTGGGTGGACTGCCGAAGGAGTCCACAGAAGACAGGTACTGAGACTCGGCGGAGGGTGAAGAGCTGCACCGGGAGCCGGAGTCGTAGTCTCCGGGGAAAGCCTGAAACATTTCCCTGGGCACAGGGGGGGCCCTGTGACCACGCTGAGGTCGCCGGGAAGCCAAGGCTATGGCCGGGTGGGTAAGTAAGGTGCGAGTCCGGGGTGAGCCGAAGCGTCCCCACAAAGTCCGCGGTTCGGTGAATCTCGGGGAGGGGCTTCGTCCCGCTCCAACAGTGGCAAAGTTTCGGTGCAGTCCTTCTGAAGTTCCGGGCCCTTACAGAATGCCGCTGCACCTCCTGAAAGTCCAGGCTCCGTAGGACCTGGGAGCAAGTGGGGATCGCTCCCCCAAAGGCCTAAAGCTCTGTCCCGCTGTACAGAATTCGCTTCGGGTGCGGTCTCTTCCACGCGTCCGGCGGGTCCCACAGGGGGGAGGGGAGTAATAAGACGAAAGAAGTCGCTCCTCCAAAATAAATGAAGAAATATCTAGAAGAATTCTTCCCAAAACTTTCTCTCCGGAAAGAAAAAGAAAACAAATTTCACGATCCTCAAGAAGAACCACAATAATCAACTCCCCAGGTCCCGGCTCCGCGTGTCCCTGCTGTAGCGGTAGCTTTCAGTCTTATGAATGAAGCCCAGAGCCGCCAGCCTGTATTTATATGCCAGGGACCCGCCCCCTTGCTTACGTCATCCGCACCGCTCTTCACAAACTTCCCAAAATTTTAGCCCGGGCTAAACAGAGCCTCGCGCTGTCCGTCAAGGGGTCTTCCTTGGCTTCCTTCTGGTCACCTGTATGACTCTGGGGACCGCTGGGGTCTCGGGGGCTGCGTTCCGGCTCACTCGGCGGGAGGGGATCCCGGCCCCGCCTCCCCGGAGTTCCTGTGACGCAATTAGCCATATAAGGAGCTCGGCCGGCGCGGCCGAGTGTTTGTTTGGTATCCTAGCAATGACGTCAGAGGGAATCCCTCGCTCGCTCAAGGCGCGCACCCCGAGTGCTGCGGATTCCGCCCGCGCCTGCGCAGTGCTGGGCCGCCCTGGGGGCTGGTATTAATAGGAGCTTAAACTGCCCAGGGAAGGCCCCTGCTGACCCGCGCGTGGAAGGCCCCCAACTCGAGGGTCCTTTTTACCTCTGGCGCCCCCACCCGCCCATCTGCTGCTGGTGCAGCGCCCCCACTCGAGAGGGGAAGATTACATGGAGACCCTGATGAGTGTGGTGTAACCACGTAGGCGGGGAAACTGAGTCCCGAGGCGGATTGGAGGGGTTGTGATGCTCCAGGTGAAAGTGAAGGTGGGGTTGTGGTCCCGAGGCTAGTCTCAGCCTCTGCCCTGACTCGTCGAGCTTGGGAAACATTTTTCCTCTCTTGACCTTCAGCTTCAGCTTCCCCAGCTGAGCGAAGGATGTGTATTTTGGACCCTGCTGGCCTCGCAGTCCCGCTTTTATGCTGGCTTGGAGGAGATAAAGATGAAACAGAGTGAAGCCCCCTGACCGATGGTGTTGGAGGCCTCTCCTTCTTGCTTCGTAGACTTATCAGGATGCAGCAAGAATGAGTGGGTGGGTAAATAATAATAATGACGATGATGATGATGGACATATTTAGCGCTTAGCAGAACCAGATCCTAAATAAGTCTTCCAATACTGGACGTGTACTCCTTAAAATAACTTTGGAAGGGTAATGGAGAAAAAATCTTCATTTTATTAAAGAGGAAAACGATACCTGGAGAGATTGAGTTGCTTAAGATCCCATTGCAAGAAATTTAAACCCAGAATTGTCAAATTGTGGAACACCTAGTCTTTTGTTTTTGAGACCGGGTCTTGCTGTGTTGCCCAGGCTGGCCTTGAACTCCTGGGTTCAAGCCATCTCCCTGCCCTGCTCTCCCCAATAGCTGGGGTTACAGCTGTAAGCCACAGTTAGGGGGCAGCCTTAGAGCTCAGCTCTCAATTTCCTCCGTGACTGCCTGGCAGGGTGAAACAGCCTGTAAGAACCTACCGCTGGGGATCGTGTTCATGATAATACTGTTCTAGTAGCTTCCATTTGCAACCCACCCAAACTGCTCACAGCGTATAACTTTAGCTCAGAGGCATAAGGCTGCTTACTTGATGCGGCCCTGTTAACAAAAAGGGTTCAAGACTCTAACTCAAGGGGCTGAAATGGTGGCACAGCAGGTATGGCACTTTCTTGGCTTGCCTGAGGACCTGGGTTCAAATCCCAGCACCACATACTCAGTGAAGGAAAGGCCAGATGGAAAAAATAAATAAAGTTAATTCTCTTTCTCTTTACAAAGAGAGAGAGAGAGAGAGAGAGAGAGAGAGAGAGTGAGAAAGAGAAAAAGAGAATCAATTTTATTTAGTTTTTCATGTGGCTTGAGTTGCTCCTGGTGCTGGGTTTTGAACCCGAGTTCTCGAGCATGCCAAGCAAGCGCTGTAGCCTCTGAGCTCCAGCCCCTAACTCAAGTATTTCTGATCACACAGCCCCCAAGTCTTAAGCACCGCTGAGAAAGGCGCCCCAGCTACTGCGCACTCCCAGGACACAGCCTGGCCCAGCCTGGGCACAGAGGGAGAAGCACCTTAAATATGTTGATTCTCATAGTCCCAGAGAGGGGAAGGGCAAGGCTCAAGGTCACACAACAGTTTTGAGGTCAAACAGGAGGAGGAAGTGGTTCCTAATTCCCAGGAGAGTCTTAATTCCCTGCACTAAGAGTGGGAAAGGGGACACTAGCTGTAGAGGGCTAGAAGGACATGGGGGATGATAAGGGGTGGGAGAGATTTCCAGACGAAAGCCTAGCCTCAAAACCGCCCTTTACCTGGTTCCCCCACGCCCCCTCTGTCTGCTACCAGTCAGGAGGGGCAGACAGGGACTAGGAGATGACACAGCAGCCACCAGCAGGCTATGACTCGGCTCTGACATCAGACAGGGAGGGACCCCTCAGTCTCCTGTCCCACTAAGCCCCTCACCTTCTTCCATGGAATGAAGGAGACACAAACTCCTACCTCTGCTGCCCAAGACTTTCACACCCAACATAGGCGGCTCAGGGCCATCGTGCACACTCACAGGTCCACCGGGCCACACCGGCACACAGACGTCTGCCTACAAGCAGCGACACACAGGACCACACAGAAACTGCTTCACAGACACGCCTGCATGTAGAAACACACCGTCCCGGGGCAGTGACGGTGGTCAGCAGTTAGGGCATGCGCCAGGACGCGGGTTCGAACCCCAGCACCGCTTATACAACGAAGTGTCAGAGCAACAAAAGCCACATGAAAAACTCAATAAAACGGATTCTCTCTTTCTATCTCTCTCCCACCGTCCCTCTCTCCCTTAAAAAAGAAAGAAACACACTGTCACATGGCTACCAAAGCGCATGACATGTGTTCACATACACAGGAGACAAATTTAGGTGTATAGACAGGGATGAACTTACCTAAAGCACACAGGGAGACATATGTTCACACACACACGTGCACACAACACCTGCAACAACCAGAGATCATGGCATCAGCAGACACACAAACACTCAGGCCAACAACTACACATCCTGAGTGGGGTGCAGGAGCACACGCCTGCAATCCCACACTCAGGAGGCTGAGGCAGGAGGATCACAAGTTTGAGGCCAGCTTCAGAAACTTAGTGAGGGGCTGGAGTGGTGGCTCAGCAGGATCACACTTGCCTGGCATGTGTGAGGACCCAGGTTTGAACCCCAGCACCATATACACAACTAAGTGTAGGAGATACAAAAACTAGATGAAAAACTAAATAAAATTGATTCTTTCTCTCCCTCCCTCTCTCTCTGTCTTTGACAACAACAAAGAATAAAAACAAAAAAAAAATAAAAAAAAACAAGACCCTGAGCAGCTTAATGAGACCCTGTCCCAAAATAAAAAATAAAAAGGGCTGGGGACATGGCTGTGTGGTTAAATGCCCCTCGGTTCAATCCTTGGTATCCCCTACCCCTGCTGAAAAAAATCTATACATTTGGCAGAGATACTCACATACACAGCTCAACAATAACAAGTGCTTTTATTTAGTTTCTTTTTTTTAAGAGAGAGGGACACAGAGAGACAGAGGAAGAAATAACTTTATTTAGTTTTTCACATGGTCTTAGTAGCTCTAACAGTTGTGTACGTGGTGCTGGGGTTTGAACCTTGTGCTTGCCAGGCAAGTGCCAAAACTGCTGAGCCACCGCTCCAGCCCCTATTTAGTTTCTTAATTCTCACAACACTGATAGGAGGTAAGAACTATCATTTATAGGCAAGGAAAAAGAAGCCCAGAGAGGTGAAGTCACTCACCTGGAGTCACACAGCAAGTGCCTGGCCAAGCTGGGCTAAGCGTACAAGCTGTGGGACTTCAGGGCCTGTGCTTTGCCCTGTTGTCTACACTGAGATGTGGAATGAAGGGGCTTTACATGTGTCAGTCACGCACTCACACAGACACTGGACATTTACCTCTCTCTGCCCCTCAAAGACCTGGAAGCCAGGTGGCCTCGACTCACGTTCTGGCTCTACCGCTTTGCAGAGTTACTGACATCTGGAGCCTGTTTCCCTGCGTGGCTCTAGGAAATAGTCCCCAGTTTATGGGGATTCCATGACTTTCCTGGCATGGTATACATGCTTACTTTGTTATTAAAACAAAGTCACCCTAGCCAGCACAGTGGCCTATACTCCCAGTGACTCAGGAGGCTGAGGCAGGAGGATCAGAAATTCAAGGCCAGCCTCAGCAACTTAGTGTAGGGTTGGTACTGGGGATTTAACCCAGAGGCACTTACCCACTGAGCTACATCCTCCAGGCATTATTATTATTATTATTATTATTAGGTACTGGGAATTGAACCCAGGGGTGCTTAACTACTCAGCCGTATCCCCAGCCCTTTTATGTTATGTTTGGAGACAGAGTCTCACTAAGTTGCTTAGGACCTTGCTGAGTTGAGGCTGGCCTTGAACTTCCGATCCTCCTGCCTCAGCCTCCCAAGTCTCTGGGGTTACAGGCATGCACCATACTGACTTTTACACACATAAGCCCTCTTGCTTTTCGTGGGCCACCTACATGGATCATGGGCCTTAGGCCCTGTTTCTCCCAAGTCCAAAGGGAAAGGCAGCCCTGGAGACCCACGCAGTCTCACTCGCACACGCAGACACCACAACACACGCACCTGCCTTCCAGAGTGTGGAGCAGAAAAGGCTCGACCCTGGGAAGTTCCCAGGAAGAGGAGGACTTGAGCGAAGCAGAGAAGCAGGATCCCTGCTCTGGAGCTTGACCACGCACCAGCCCCATAGGTAGGCTTGTTATTATCCCATTTGTACAAAAAAGGAAACTGAGTCACACAGGGAGCTTAAACCTGAGAGCGGCACTTCACAGCTCTTCCTGCGATCCTGGACATCTGGAGTGGCCGTCTTTCACCAGCCCCGGGGTGGTGCCTGACCTCTGTGACAAGGACCCCTCTGTGGGGAACAAGACCTGTGGACATTTCCAAGGCGTGTGAGTGGCCAGGCATGTGTTGGCCTGTGCTCTGCTGCCATGCCTGTCACTTCTGAGGGCCCCCTGGGCTGATTTCCCACCGCTGCCACCTGTGCCCACACTGAGTGGTTGGTGACATTGGCTGGCTGGGCAGCTGACCTGGAGTGGTGTTTGTGGAGTTGGAGGGGAGAGAGTGGCAGCTCCAGCCTCATGGTGGCCCAGGAAGCCTGGTGTGACCTGCAGGTGCCAGCGGCCTCTCCCTCTGCTCCGCTGCTCTCCTTCCTGTCCTGATGCCCTGCCCTTGTCATGGGCCTCTGTGGGCTCCTCCCTCTTGCTGGAGCTGGCAGCCCTGGGCTCCTCTGGCTCATACTCTCGGGGTCTTTGCTCCTGTAGCCTCCCTCCTCTTGGCTGCTCAGAACCCCTCAGCTCTGCCTCTAGGGTTCATAACTGGAGAGGAATCTGGACTGACCCTGTCCCGGCCAGTGCTGAGTCCCCGGCTCAGTGCGGGCGCTCCGCAGGTGCGTGATGAATGTCTGTCCCTTCCGAAGCGCCCACAGACCATCTCAGGGGCCGTGCCTGCGGGGGAACTGAGCCCAGCTGGGGTCTGCGCGTGTGTGGGACTGGGTGGGGCTGGACAATGTGTCCAAGTGGCAGGAAGCGGGTTTGTTACAGAATCCAAACCCTGGGAGCACATGCACCAATTTACAGATATCACAGATATGGGCCTTTCAGGTGAAGGAAAATTTCTTTGGGATTCACACAGATGCTTGTGCAGAGATCCACTCACAGCCACGGGGCGCAGAGAGCCCCGAAAGCCCCTCCAGCTTGCTCCGCTGCACAAACCCCCACACAACTAGGCACTCGGATACTCCCAATCGCACACCCAGCCTCTCGTCCACACTCCCACAACTACAGTTTCACATGTGGATAAGAGCAGGGCAGACACGCCCAGGTGTGCACACAGCCACAAACCAGAGAGAGGCTCAGATCCTCTCCAGTGCTGGTTTGTCTCAGGCCTTGACCCAGACTCCTGTCTGCTACCTCCCTTGTAGAGTGCTGCCACTCATCCTGCCTCAACCCGCGTGCACATGGTGTGATGGTGTGATGGGGTGTCACTGGCTGCAGCCACTCCATGCACTGGCTGGTGGGAGTGCTCAGTGAAGAGGGGGCAAGCAGGAGGACTTCCTGGTGGAGGCGGGGCCTAGACAACCATTGCTTCCTTCTGAGATCTGGGGAAGAGGACATTCCCTGAAGTACTCTCCCACCTGTGGACATGTGATATCCAAAAAGGCAGCAGCAGGGCCTGGTGGCACACACCTATAATCCCAGAGGCTCAGGAGGTTGAAGCAGGAAGATCGCAAGTTCAAAGCCAGCCTCAGCAACTTAGCGAGGCCCTAAGCAACTTTTTTTTTTTAAGAGAGAGACAGACAGTGAGAGAGAGAAAGAGATTCAATTTTATTTAGTTTTTCATGTGTTTTTTGTTGCTCCAACACTTTGTTGTGTATGTGGTGCTGGGGTTTGAACCCATGTCCTCATGCATGCCAGGCAAGCGCCATAACCACTGAGCCACCGCTCCAGCCTGGAGCTAAGCAACTGTCTCAAAATAAAATATAGAAGGGGCTGGAGCAGTGGCTCCGCAGTTTCGTGCTTGCCTTGCATGCGCAGAGATGCAGGTTCGAACCCCAGCACCACGTACATACATGACTAAGTGTCCAAGCAATGAAAGCCAAATGAAAAACTAAATAAAACTGATTCTCTGTTTAAAAAATAAAATAAAATGTAGAAAAGGGCTGGGGATGTGGCTCAGTGGTTATGTGTCCCTGGGTTCAAATCCCCTCCACCAGGAAGTCCTGCTTACTCCAGCAAAACAAACAAACAAACAAAAAAGAAGGAGGAGGAGGAGGAGGAGGAGGAGGAGGAGGAAGAGAAGAAGGAAGACTTGTGGGAGCTAAGAAGTAGGACCACGGTGGCTTGGTGGTTTATAGTGCTTGCCGGGCATGCACAGGTACCCGGGTTCAAATCTCAGCAGCCATGTGAAAAACTCAATAAAAATTGATTGTCTTTCTCTCTCTCACTGTCCTTCTCTCTTAAAAAAAAAAAAAAAAGTAGGACCAGACGCCAGCGATGAGGGTGTCTTGGAACCTTTCCATCTGGATTTAAGGATGCAAACTGCGTGAGGATTAATAAGGATGATTGGGTGCCAGGCACTGCACTGTCTGGATCCACTGTATTCCTGTGTAATCCTCCCAGTAACAGATAAGGAGGACCCCAGCTGTGTGACAGTGGGCCAGTGGTCCAACTTCTCTGAGCCTCAGTTTACTCCTCTGTAGGGAGGATGAGAAGGACCTGCCCACAGCCTTCTGTTCCGTTGCAGGGGCCGGAACCGAGGGCCCATATGCTAAGCTAAGGAAGTGTGTTCGGCCAGTGCTGTACCCCTGAGCCCCAGCCTGGCCTTGGCTTGAGGGTAAATCAGCTAATATGGAACATGCCTTCAACAGTGCCTGGCCGAAAGTATGGTCCACATAAGTTAATAATAAGAATGATATAATAAAATGTTATTATAATTAGTAATCATAGTAGGGATTTTTTATTGCCACTAACAGATAAGGGAACTGGGGTCTTAGGGGACTTGCCCAACCTTCAGGCTGGTGTGTAGCGGGGCTCCAGAGCCCTGGGGAGATGGAGGCCGGGCCTCCCACCTCGGGGTAAGTACGCGCACCCATGCGTGCGTTACTGCGAGCATTGTCTACCGTTTGCATTTTTTCTCTGACCCCACTACCTCACAACTTCGCGATTCTCTGCGCAAACACCCCGACCCCATCTCACACCCCCGTCCGCCGGTCACCCAGCCGCTGGCCGCAAGCCACAGCCTCCCGTCACACCCAGCCAAGCTTCCTCCTCCCCGGCCGGGGCCTCCCCACCGCTTTCCTCTCTGACTTTCTCTTCCTGCAGCGCTGGGGATGCCTGCCGCCCGGTGGTCTCTGGCTTAAGCCACCCTGGCCCTGACTCAGGCCCGAGTCCCCTCGCTAACCCTCAGAAGGCCTGCGCGCCCCCGCAGCCAGACGGCCATGCGGGGGCGTCCTGAGGGTCACGGCCGGCCACGTGCCTGCGCCCAGGGTGGCTGAATTCCGTCTGTGATTCAGTCCGCTTGTCTAGGCCACCAGGGGTGCCCTGGCCGGGTGATGTCAGCGGTCAGGTATGCAGCCGGGGTTTCTCCGAGGTGACTCAGGCTCCCGCGCTGCCCTCTTCCTCGGCAGACACTCCGGGCATCTCTCCAGCAGGCTGCTACCGGCCGCCCGCCCGACACTCCCTTCCTGGCCCCCTCCACACTCTCCGCCGCTCAGAGATGCGGGAACCCACAGGCAGGAGAGGGGTCTTGGAGGTCAGCCCTGGCAGCCCCTGGAGCTGCCCACCTCCGCTAAGGCCAGGACTCCCAGTGGTTGTGGATAATAATCAATCAATCAATCAACCATTCAGACTTTTGATCAGGGGCTGGAGATGTAGCGCAGAAAGAGAGCCCAGGGAGTATTCCACCCTGGGTTCCATAATGGGGGATAATTAATCAGTTTTCACCCTGCCCACTCTAGTAGAGTCGGCGCACTGTGCTGAAGTTTTATTGGTATTGTATTTCCTCCCCAGTTCCTTCAACCTGCAAGATTCAGGATGGTTTCTCTTCCTCTGCCAAACTTTCCAAACTTCTTGCAACCCTTGGCTCCCAAAAAGTCCTTGGGGGAAGTCCTTTCTGGAGTCTGCCCTTCTGCCACACTACTTCAGCAGGTGTGCTTTCTTGCCTCTTTGACTTTCCACTTCCCAGTCCCATCAGTTGATGCAAACCTATCTCCTCCTACCTCCCCAGACGCCACCCTAACCCTCCTCTGCCTTCCCAAGCACATGCACCCCATGGTGATGATCACAACAGGGCCTCATAGGTACTGAGTGCTGGGGCTCACTTACTCTGGTATCAAGACTTCTAGCACAGTCTCATTCTGTCCCAGCTGGACCTGGAGGAGGTCCATGCACATGCCCATTTTACAGAAGGGAGCTGACAGATTTTGGTACCCACTAATTGAGGATCACACAGCTAGAAACAAGTTCTTGATACCTGCATCCACGGGTACACAAATACTGATGGCAAATAATACCTGTGGTATCTTGTAAATGCTTGTTTCCTACTAAGCGCTTTCTGAATACTTTCTATGTGAAATTATGTGCTCCCAACATCTCAATGTGAGAACCACCCACATGGTGCCCAGCTGGGTGCACTGGACCTGGACACACAAGTCCTTGATTCATTAAGTCAGCAGATAATTACCAAACGCCAACTGTGTGCAGAGCTGTGCTGGGGACTACAACAGCCTTAATGGGGTGCACAGTCCAGTGTAATAGACAATAAATGAACAAATACGTAATTAGAAATTGTGATAAATGCTGGGGAGGGCACACAAACACAGGGTCCCTGCGCAGTTACACCCAACATATGCAGCGTCAGCAATGCACTTATGTCCCCAGGTCCTTACACTCCTTGTTTCACATAAATAACCACATGCAAAGACTCCCTACAACTTCACACCCAGGCACATAGGCAGCAGAAATCTGCATACACCCTGATCACAAAAGCAAACGTGGCTTGCTGCAGGCTCACTGGGAAGTTATTCTCCCTGCATGGGGATGGACGCCCCCGAGCTGCTGTCACGCAGGAATCCCCAGATGTGCATTCACCTGCAGTGTCAGCCTTTCACATTGTCACACTCCCAACTTCTCTGCTGAGATTCGGCCCAGCTGGTCACATGAAGCTACTGGATGGGGGTTGTTGGGGGTGTGTGTTGGGATGAGTTATTAGGACCTTCCGCTGTGGACAGCTTCCCAGTCACAGGATGGAAAGACTGAGAGCCGGCGATGAGAGGCTGGGAGAGACAGGCAAGAAACGCGAGGGGAAGGGGCGGGCGCGGGAGGGCGCTCTCTGCAGCTGTGTGCGACAGGTTGGTCCCGGTGCACGTGTCTCCACTGGTGGGGACCCTAATCCCCAAGAGTGCTCCCAGAAGCCTTGGAGGCTGAGGCCGCAGCTGCAGGCCAGAGACGCGTGTTTGTCCCTATTGTGGTTGTTATTTTTTAGGGGGAGTGAGACAGTCACCGCGCGGGAGGCGCTGGACAGACAGAGACGCCGAGGAGGAGGACGAGGGGGCGCAGACGGACAGACACCCAAACGGAGGCGCTCCGGGGCGGACGGGAGGTCCGGGCGACAGGCGGACGGCGGCTGTCTAAAGGGAAACCCGCAATTTGGGGGCCTGATTCTCCCCCGCTCCCACCACCGCAGCCTCCCCCCTCCCGGGCTCCCGGTCGGCCCGTCTGTCCGCCCCGGCCGGTCCTGGCTGCGAGCGGTGCGGCCGCGCAGCCTGGCCGGGGACAAACAACCCTCGCGTCGCTAGGCGACGGCGTTCCACAGTCCGTCGCGTCACCGCGTCTGCGCAGGCGGGGGGAGGGGGGCGCGGAGACGCCGGCTGCCCTGTGGTTTGTTGACGTTGCCAGGCAACCGCCGCAGCGCTGCCCGGCAACGCCGGCCGACTGTTCGCTTTCTTAAAGGGATACCGGCACTTTCCTGGAGTCGACATGGGTCGCTCTGGGGGACCCAGGCTTTTCAGGGAGAGAAGAGGCTCATTCCAGACCTCGGGAGGTTTAGTGGATTTGGAGGCTGGGTTAGGCACTCCGAGGCAGAGAAAGAATACTAGGTGAGAGCTGTTGATGGCTGCGCTAGTGCACAGGTACTCTGTGGGCATCTATCTACTCGGGAGTAGATGGCAGAGACTTACGCATAAAGAAACCTGGCTTCAACACCCGCTCTGTGCCCTTGACCTGTGACTTCCTATGAACCTCTTTCCTCCCTGATGAGGGAGGATAGTATCACCCACCTTCAGAATTGTGACCTTATGAAATTCTGTAAAGCAGTGCATAGTAAGTGCACTGAACATAATCGGCTTAATTAATTTTGGAATAAATGAAGTGTTGTATATTAGTAGTGTTTTTATTATTTTCTCCATTTGGTAAAGATGCACACCATAGGGAACTGGCAGATGTGGTTCGAATCCTGTTCCTGTTAAATCCTGGCTGTGTGACCATAAGCAAGTGCCTTGCCTTCTCTTATTCCCTACTTGCTCCTCACTAAAGGTGGATCCCTCACATCTCATTGAGGGTAATGGTCCTGGGCTGGGGTCCCCTCTCACTAGGTATGTCAGGGCAGTGCCCCATGTCTATGGCATGACTCATGACGCTATGTTATGTAAAACTCCTAAATTCTGCACAGAGGGCAGGTTATATAAACATGTTTAATGTGCATCCTACATAGCAGGCCTGGGGAGGAGACCTGGCTTGGTAAGCCTGAGACTGCCAAAGCCTGGCACTCACTGCTTCTAGGAAGTAGGGCTAGGGCCATTAAGCATGGGCCACGTGTATACTGTCTCATTCAAAAGAACTTTCACCCATCCTGGGGTGGGGGAGTCTCCCTAGACCCCTAAGTAGATTTTTGTCTCAGTCTCTCCAATTAGTCTCTGCATCTCTGCAACTTTCTGACTCCTATATCTCTGAACTGTCACTATTTCTGTGTGTTACTGTCACTCTTTGCTTTTGTTCCCATAAGTCCCTAAGGGATTCTAAGGAGGATCTGAGCAGCACGGATGACCTTGGGGGTGCTGCTCTGTGATGTTGGGGTGGGTCCTCTATTCTCTGGGCCTCTGCATTTCTCTGTGTGCAAACTTAGGTGGAGCAACTAGTGTAGGTGGGCAGGGGTCCCAATCACCCAAGGAACGTTTTAAAGGTGGGTTTCTCCAGACCTACCCAGACAAGCTGTGGGTCGGAATCTCAGAGAAAGAGGCCTCAGGGATTGATATGTGAGATACTCCCAGGGTGACTCTGTGCAGCAAGCTGGAACCGCTGGCCTGGGACCTCTCACACTTGTCCTGGTGCCAGATTCTGATGCCACAAATTAAGTGAGGTTCAATAGAGACACACAGCCATGTATAAGAGTCATTCCATTGCAGACAGAGGATCCTAGGTGTGGAGGAGTGAAAGAGATCGTGCTGGGGTTGAGGTGGGATCAGAGACAAAGATCAGAGGTAGCAAGGTAGGGACAGAGTCAAAAGAGAGTGTGTGTGTGCGGGGAGAAGTACAGGGAAATAAATTGACATAGACAACGATTTTGTGTTTTCTGCACACTCCTGAAAACTCATCCCCAAGAGCAGAGGGCCACATCTCTGTGAGCATGTATGACAGAGTTTCACAGGTCTCTGCAGGCAGCACTGGGGTGTGCCAGGACTAGTGCGATGACTTGGTGTGGGAGGCAGATGCAGGGCTGGGAGGTTCTGGGTGCACCTTCTTGGCGAGTGACTGCCTGCCTCTGAGCAAGTGTCCCCACCCCGCATGGCTAACTACCTGGCAACTGAGCACCAGTCAGGCAGCATTCTCCCTGTTGGGTCCAGACAGCACCCTGCTGGGTGTGGCTGACGAGTGTACTGAGTCCTTGGACCCAAATGTGCAAGTGTAGGGTTGGGTGTAGCTCCGGGCCCTGAGGATGTTGTGTCTGGATGTGTGGACTCCGACTTCCCCATCTTTGCGACTGGATTGAGCCTGAGTTCTTGGACAAGTTGAATGACCTCTTTGGGCCTCAGTTTCTGCATCTGTAAAATGGGGAAGGTCATGACTTCTGTAGGGATCAGGTGACTGGCATAATGGGAGCGCTGCCATCTGTGGCCAGGAATGTGCTTGTTGGGCAGCTCTTCAGCTTCAACCTCAAACACCTCCGGAATCGGATCCTGCTGCTTCTTGGTCCACGTCACCTCCCACCAGGGCCACTGCAGTTGCCTCCTTACTGGTTTGCCCGCCTCCACCCTTGTCCTCCAAAGTCTATTCGCTGCATACAGCAATGTGTCTTTCACTCCCAGGGTTCTGGACTTAGTAAAAGTCAGAGGCTTCGGGGTTGGGGATTTAGCTCAGTGGCAGAGCGCTTGACTAGCACGCACAGGCCTCGAGTTGGGTCCTCTGTCCTGAAAAAAAGAAAAGAAAAAAAAAATCTGTGGGCTCTTAATCTCCCTGACTTCATCTGCTGTCACACCCCTCCCCTTGTTCCCTCTGCCACACTGGCCTCCCTCCTCTTCCTCCAGCAGGCCAGACATGCTCCCACCTTAAGCTCTTTGCACTGGCAGTTTCCTCTAGCAGGATGCTCTGAGCCCAGATATCTGTATGGCTTCTCCCTTGCCAGCTTCCGGTCTTTGCTCAAATATCTCATTTAGGCCTTCCCTGACCACCTTATCTACAGTGACAACCCCCCCCTGCACCCCCGGCATTTCTTACTTCCCACAGCACTATACAATTTGCTTACTGAAATCCATTCGTTGTATATTTATCTGTAGGTCTTCCCCCTCCCCACTCCCACGGAGGAAGCTCCCAGGGAAGGGGCTCCTTGTCTTGGCCACTGCTGTGTGCCCGCGCTGCTGACCAGTGCCGGACACAGAGCGGCTGCTCACTGTTGAATGAAGGAATGGCGAATGGTGTGTTCCAGGAGTGGCGCCACAGCTCTGGGTCTGAGAATGCACCGAATGCTCACATCAGCCCTATTTGCTAAGCGTTGCGTATTAATGTCTCCAAGTTTATAGATGCGAAACTGAGAGTCAGAGAGGGGAAGTCCCTGGGACAGAGTGCAAAGACCCTGAAGAGCAGAGACAGATTATCGAGTCACCAGGGGCGTCCCTGCGGGTCTGAGGGTTGCCTATCTTTAATCGCACCATCTCTGTTTATTTCTGTTCGCGTGTCCTCTTCTTGTCTCTGCTCCTTTGGACGGCGCTCTGCGGCTGAAGTCTCCACGCAAAAACATGGACGTCGAAGTCTCCAAGTTTTTGGCTCCTGGGTCCTGTTCTGTTTTCGCGTTGCTGCCCGGTGCTGGGGCTCTCCGCGTGCGCCAGGCCCCTGGAGGCGACGGCCGGGGCTTCTGTCCTGCCTCGCCTGGGCTTCGCCGGCCTCCCTGCCCCCTCGCGGCCGGGCCGCGGCGCGTCGTCCCCGGGCGGGGCGGGGCCTGTTGCCGGGAGACCGCTGTTTTGCCTCTGCAAACTGGGTCTCTGGGCCACGCCGGGAGCGCGGCCTGGGAACCCGCGCCGTCGTGGGAGCCGGCAGGGAGGGGCGCGGGCAGCCCCGGGCCTGGGAGGGGTCCTGGGGGCCGTGCAGGAGAAGGGGGAGGAACCGGATTTGGGGGACGGGGTAGGGGTACTGGGCAATTTGGGGGAGACGAAAGGGGACTGGTAAGCGGGATTTAGGGGACAGAAAGATTATTACGAGTCAGTTTGAAGGAAGAGGGAAGAGTTCGGAGAAGACTGAGCGACACTGGGGGGATATCCGGGAAGCCAGGGGTGGGGGAATTGGAAGGACAGGGACAGAATAGTAGGGATAGTTTCAGGGAGCCGGAAGGGAGACCCAGGATGCATGAGCGAAGGAAGGACATGAGAAACTGGAATTTAGGGAATGACAAGTGACGATGTAAGGGCCAGGAGTTTGGGAGGACTTGAAAAGTCTGGCAGGGGTTTGAGTGGTAGAGGGCAGATGTGCGCAGGGTCGGAAGAGAGCGGCATTGTAGGGGGTACGAGGATGGAGTGTGGAGTTTAGGGGTGACAGATCCCCAGAAGGCCGAGACCGACCGGAAACAGGCGTGAATCAGAGGGGGGGTGGCTTGCCACTTCGCCACTTCCAGACTCCTGGCGGGAGGGGCCCTCCCCGCCCATTGTCCCCGGTTTGGCCAGGACGTCCGGCGACGTCCCTCGGGACGCGACGACGGGTTATGTAACCTTGCCAGGCGCGCCGGGAAGTGGCTGGAGTGGGACTCGCGGGCTCCTCTCCTCCCCGCATGCATGGGCGGGGCCTGGCTCGGGATCCCCGAGCGGCTCGTGACCCCACGAGGGGCGGGGCCACTCGAGGCGCGAACTTGTTTTCTTGTTCCTCCTCCCTACTGGGAATGGAGGTTTGGATTTGAGACCTGGGTGGGGACAGGTATGCTTAGCAGCCCAGTTGCCCCGACTTTCAGCCGAGAGGGCAAACCGAGCCCCAGAGGGCTGACTTCTTCCATTTGATTCGTTCATTCAACAACGATGCATTGAGCGTCTATTTTGTCCCAGTTACTGTCGAGGTGATGGGCAAAATAGCAGTTAGCAAAACTGAAGCCCTGGATCCCAGAAGCCCCAAAGGGCGACTGATCCCAGTCGCACCTCACCGAAGCCTCCCTAGTGTACAGGCAGAACACACTGGCTCTTCAGTCCCCACTCCCTGCGTGACTGCAGTCCACCCCCCGCCTGTCATTTCCTCCCATTCTCACCCCCCACAGGGCATGACGAGATGATGGTTTAACAGCCAGTTGGAGAATCACTCAGACGTCAGAACAACCGACTGTGCTGTCACCAAGGTGTCCCTGAGATGTCATCAAGCAGCCTCATTTTCCTCCCATAAACACCTCTGGGAGTCTTCTGCTGCTGTTGCCTCAACCTCCCAGAGGGAGTGATCTACTTCCGTCCAATCCTTCCATCAGAAGGTTCTGAAGGGCCTTCCTGGTCACCCTGGCTCCTCCTCCAGGCAGCCTTCCTTGAATTCTCACTCCTCTGCGCAGGCCCTTGGCATCTGTGTGGTGGCCTCTGAACTTTGCTTCTCTGATCTCATTCACGCCTCCAGTTTTGCAAAACTTTCAGAGTCAGTCTCTGGGAAGGACATACACGTGTGTCTCTCTAAGCCAATGGGTATGACACAGGGGTGGTGACAAAGCATGTTCTCAGCTGTGGGGGATTTAGCACTGGGGGTGATACTGTGAGAGTTCAATGAATCCTATTGGCCCAGACACATAAGAAAGGGTTACCTGCTGGGTGTGGTGGCCCACACCTGTAATTCCAGCAACTAGGGAGGTTGAAGCAAGAGCATTGTAAGCAAAATTCAAAGCCAGCCTCAGCAACTTAGTGAGGCCTTGTCTCAAATAAACTATAAAAAACATTGGAGGGGGGCTGGAGCGGTGGCTCAGCGGTTTCGGCGCTTGCCTGGCAAGCACAAGGACCCGGGTTCAAACCCCAGCACCACGTACACAACTAAGTGTTGGAGCAACTAAAGCCATGTGAAAACTAAATAAAGTTGTTTCTCTCTTTCTCTCTCACTGTCCCTCTCTCTTAAAAAAAAAAAAGATTGGGGAGGTGACTCAGTGGTTAAGCACCCCCTGACCCCTTGAGTTCAATCCCTGGTACCAAAAAGGGGGGGGCGATACAGGTTACCTTTGGGAAGTTTTGATCCCAAAGGGAGGATGGAAATTTACTTTTTCTTTCTTTTTTTCTACTGAGGATTGAACCTAGGGACACTCTACCACTGAGCTATATCCATAGTCTTATTTATTTATTTATTTATTTTAAGAGAGGAACAGTGTGAGAGAGAGAGAATCAATTTTATTTTAGTTTTTCACGTGTCTTTTGTTGCTCCAAGACTTCGTTGTGTACATGGTGCTGGGGTTTGAACTCACAAACTTGCGAATGCCAAGCAAGCACCATAACTGCCGAGCCACCACTCCAGCCCCATCCATAGTCTTTTTTATTTTTAATTTTGAGACAGGGTCTCAGTGAACTGCTGAGGCTGGCCTAAAACTTGGAATTCACCTGCCTCAATCCTCTGAATTGCTGGGATTACAGATGTGTGCCATTGCGCCCAGTGAAATTTACTTTCTCAAGGTACATCCTCTTGTATTTGTCAAAACACTTAAAAAGTAGATACCACAGGGCTAGAGAGATGGCTCAGTGGTAGAGCGCTTGCCTGCCATGCACAAAGGACTCAGGTTCCAACCCCAGCACCACATATGCAACTAAGTGGAGGAAAAACAAAAAACATGAAAAATTAACACCGTCTCTCTTTCTTAAAGAAAAAGGACTGGGGATGAAGCTCAGTGGTCGAGTTCCTCTGGGTTCAATCTCCAGTACTGAAGGAAAAAGAAAGTAGAAGAAATGATAAAAGTTTAAGACGGTGGATATATTGATCACTACCCAATATATACATGAACTAAAACATCACATTGCGCCTCGTTAACATGTGCCAATGTTATGTCAAAAGTAAGTAAACAGAAATTTGAAAATGACCATCTCTGGACCGACTTTGAAACTTGTCAGGAGACCTTCCTTCTCCCAAGCCTCACCTCAGAGACAACCCCACCATCCACCCTCCACCTGGTGCGGATGGGGCCTCATTCCCGAAGCCTCCTCCCCAGCAACTCAGCCACCAAGTCGGGTTCCCTGCCTCCTAACAGTCTCTCAAATCTGCTCTCTTGGGCCGGGATGAAGCTTAATGGTGGAGGGCTTCGTAGCCTCTAAGTCCTGGGTTGATCTCCAGGACCCTAAAAACAGGAAGAAAGCAAAACAAAGAAACAAAAATTAACAACCGTGCTCCCTTCTCCTTCCCTCCGCCCTCCCTTCACACTCCCACCAAGGTTCAGGCACCAGGCAGCCAGGAGTCTACGCATAAACCTGCTCAGACCTCACCCTGACTCCCCAGTGCCCTAGGGTCTCTTCACTATGGCCCACAGGGCCCTATGTGGTCTGGTCCAGTTCATAATTCTTTGATCCTAATTATATGACTCCTCTTGTCTTACAGGCTACTCCAGCCCTATCACTCTGCCTGGCCCTATCCCCAGTCCTGCCATCCAGACAGCACAGCAACTGAATACTTGGCTGGAGCTTGTCCTCCTCCAAGGACAGGGACCTTACCACCACAGGAGGCTGCCTCTCACCCACAGCCAAGTTGTCAGACCTAAACTGTCACTGAACTAACATCTGCCTCTAGTAGCCCACTTCCTGGGGCCACACAGGGCAGGGTAGTTCTCTTTCTTGTCATATTTCAGAGACCAGAAGCTGCGGTGTTGTCTTTGAACAGTGGGAAAATGCAGTGCAGATCCCTGACGCCTGATTCCCGGAGAAGGCACTGAGAGTCACGGGATATGACAATTGGGAGGGTCTTGGAGGGTCCTAGTCCCTGCGAGATCTGGCAGGGTTCTTGCTGTCCCCACTGCCTGGAGTTGTTGTGTCCAATCACTGACCTGCAAGAGAGGAAAGAATCTTCTTGCAATTAAGACTGATGACTAAAGCCATGGGTCCCAGGCTGAGCCCTGACTCTGGTGACACACAGACTCTAACCTCAGCCACAAAAGACCTCCATCTATCCCCACCCAGCCTAAGCCCCAACTCTGATCACAGGATGAACCTTAATGCTGTGAAGGCTCCTCACCCAGGTCCTGAGTCAAGTCCCCAGACCCAAACCTCAGCCTAGCGGCCCACTGAACCAACCAACAAGTGAGACCCCCCAGTCCCCAGCGCGCTGTTCTCCTCACTTCCGGTGGCCCTCTGTGCGGAGGGAGGCTGGGTTTGAGGACTGGGCTGGGGGCTCGCACTCAGGTAGGCACAATGTTGGTGCCTTGGGTAGGGCAGGCTGGGGGATGGCGATGAACACCAGCTGGGGACACAGTTGCGGGACAGGGGTTGAGAATGAAAACTAGGACCGGCAGGGGAGGGGACTGTGGTCTGGGATGACAGAGGGAGGTTGGGGCTGGGGGACAAGAAGCGGGGAAGGACGTGGGGGCGGGCCGAGGCGAGGCGGGGGGCTGGGGTCGCAGCCGGAGGCGAGTGCGACCGCGGGGTGCAGCGGGGGCGCGCTGGGGACGCGGAGGCCCGCTCGGCCCGGCCAGCCGGCACCACTCCCCCTCGGCTGCCTCCCCTTCCGCTCCCCGGAAGCGCTGAGTCGTCCTGCCTTATCTGGGGGCCGCTATTTCGGGCTCCGCTCCGAGCGCGGCGACTATTTTTAGCCGCGCTCGGGTAAAAACGGACGCTGCGCCGCGCGGGTTCCCGAGGCCGTGCGCGCCCCTCTCGAGCGCGGCGGCCGGGAGCGCGCCTGAGTCACCGCCCCCCGGCGCTCCGCCCGCGCCCCTGCGCCTCCCCGGCTGCCGCGCGGCGCAGAACCTTCCAGGGGCGTCGGGACGCGTCCGCCCGGCGCGGTGGACGGCGGCGCCGCGCCCCCTGGCGGCGCCCGCGGGGATGGCGGGCAGAGCGGGGACGCGGCCGCGCGGGTGAACCGCAGGCGCGGTCCGCGAGCTTGGATGCCTCCTGCACGGGGACCTCGCGAGCTCTCTGAAACCTGGACAGGGGCTTTTTTGTGTGTGTGGCATTGGGGAGAGAACCCAGGGGTGCGCGACCACCGAGCTGCATCCCCAGCCCTTTTTAATTTCTTATTTTGGATCTGGGTAAATTGCCCAGGGTGACCTAGAATCTAAATTCCTCCCAAGACCCTGGGATTACAATACAAGCATGTGTCACCTCGTCTGGTACTCTTTTTTTTTTTTTTGGTTGGTTGGTACTAAGAGTGGAATTGAACCCAAGGGCTCCAGAGCACTGAGTCACATCCTTTTTTATTTTGAGACAGGATCCCACTAAATTGGTCAGGGCCTCGCTCAATTGCTGAGGCTGGCTTTGAACTTGAGATCCTCCAGCCTCAGCCTCCCAAGGCATTGGGATTACAGGTGTGCGCCTGTAAGGACCTGTCCAGTCGTTCCACATATATTTGTCAAGGACCTGCTGTGTTCCAGGCACTGCGCTAGGCTCTGGGGACACACAGTAGTGAAGACCAAGATCTCTGCTCTCATGAGGCTGATGTCCCAATCCATGGATGGGGGCAGAAAGTAAATAAATATGATGATTTCAGATTTTTTTTAATTTTTAATTTTCTTTTTAAGAGAGAGGGGACAGTGAGAGAGAGAGAGAGAAAGAGAGAATCGATTTTATTTAGTGTTTTATATGGCTTTCATTGTGGTGCTGGGGTTTGAACCTGCATCCTTGTGCATGCCAGGCAAGCGCTGTAACCACTGAGCCATCGCTTGAGCCCCATTTCAGATCTTTAAAAGCATTGTAAAGTAAATAAAAAAGGATGACGTTAAAATAAAAGGTAGGCTGAACTGTGGCTCAGTGCCTAACACTTGCCTAGTATGTGTGAGGACCTGGACCTCGGTTCCATCCCCAGTACTACCAAAAAAAAACGTTTTGAATGGGGGAGATATTTTGGTTGCAGCAGAGAGGGAAAGGCCTTTCTCTGAGGAAGGGACAGGTGTGACCTGAATGAGGAGCACGTCCACAGTACTTCCGGCTTCATTCGGTCACCTCGATCCTGCTCCTCCTCCTGGAGGTAGAAGCCTGGCGAGGGAGCAGTTAGCTGGGCTTGCAGAAGGTAGATGAGCTGCCACTACCCGATGTTCACCTTCACCTTGGCGAGCTCCTTACCTCCCAGCACAAAGCGCCACTCGCTGCTAGTAGTACAGTAATGTTGACAACTGTTTAAAAAAGAATGGCTGGGGCTGGAG
>PVKS010005726.1:28434-47955 GCA_004027875.1 Aplodontia rufa
AAAAAAAAAAAAAAAAGAATGGCTGGGGCTGGAGCGGTGGCTCAGCGGTTAGCGTTTGTCTGCCATGCACGAGGACATGGGTTCGAACCCCAGCACCACGCACACAACAAAATCTCGGAGCAATGAAAGCCACAGGAAAAACTAAATCAAATTGATTCTTTTTCTCCCTCACTGTCCCCCTCTCTTTCTGCTCAGTGCCAACTGAAGTCTGAAGTCCCTTGCTGGCGTGTTGCTCTGAATGCTGACCCTTACCCCATTTCCCTGCCCTTGGCCAATAAGGAAACCTGTTTTCCTCTCTCTCCTACCGACTAGCTGCACCGGTGCCTGTGACTCTTCCAGTCTTCTACTATCACCCAGCTTGTCCTTTGGGAAACTCCCCCAATCTAAACTTCAGTTCCCCTAGTTGTCCTGGGGCTCACCCCTTCTTCCCTGTCCAGGGAAGGGCATGTGATCCCAGCCCAACCGATCAGTGCATTCGTTTGTCTGTGTGACTTCATATCATCAGGTGGGCCCCTTGATCCAGCTGTGACTGAAGCTGGTGTTACTACTTGACATTGTTTTGGACAATCAATACATTTTTCCTAAAACAATTTGCATCAGAGGCTGAGACTTCTGATTAATCGACTGTCCCTCTTCACGCCCCCCAAGACCTGTTCACTACCCCTGCTCCTTGTATCCATGGCTGTGCCCTGAGCCTCACACAGTGACCCTGTGAGGCCTGAGCTGGTTGGGACTCTTCATGTCTCCTGTGCGCAGATATCCGGGCTTTCTCACCAGGCAGCTCACCTGTGTGGGCTCTTGAGTGTGCATCTCCAGGTCGCCAGGTGTAGCCCTGCATGGGAACCTGGGCTCTGAGGACTTTCTGGGTGAAGGGAGTATCTTAGCTCCGGGGTTATGACAAAGTACATGGACTGGGTGGCTTTGACATCGCTCCCAGTTCCAGAAGCCGGGAACTGTCCTCCTCAGGTGCCAGCATGGTGAGGGCACTTCCAGGTCACGGACTGGCCTTGTTTAGTCCAGCAGGAGCCAGGACTGCAGTCACTCCAAAGTGGGAGGAGGAGAGAGTTCCCGCCAGGGCGTGCCCCAAACTATCCGGAAACTGAGACCAGTGGGATTTCAAACAGAGGAAAGACGACACAGGGTGGGCCATCGGAAGCCTCAGTAGGTGACACCCAGGCTGGGCTGGGCGGGGCCTGGTGATGGACAGTCCTTGATGGGCGGGGCCTGGTAATGGACGGCCCCGCACTGGGCGGGCTCCTGGCGACGGACAGCCCTGGATGGGCGGGACCTGGTAAAGGACGCCCATGCTGGGCGGGGCCTGATGATGGACGCCCCCTGTTGGGCGGGGACTGGTGGCGGACAGCCCTGCTGGGCGGGGCCTGGTGATGGACAACCCAGGTTGTGGGCTCAGCTCTAGCGGGCTCAGGGCATCTGGCGCAGGTCGGGCCGGTTTCCCTCATAAACACCCTTACAGTACCTGGAAGGCTCAAGGCCTCGGCTGGGTCACAGCATTCTGTGATTTCCAGTCAGGACCCAGTGAAAGCAAGCGGAAGTGTGGGACCCTGCATCAGGCCTGTGGTTGAACCCCGCACAGGCTGGGGACACCAAGAGAGCCGCTGGGTGCCTTGATTAATTGATTGATAGAGGGAGAAAGAATCCTTTTATCCTTTTTTTAAGAGAGAGGGACAGTGAGAGAGAGAGACAGAGAAAGGGCGAAACAACTGTATTGAGTTTTTCACATGGCCTTAGTTGCTCCAACACTCAGTTGTGTACGTGGTGCTGGGGTTTGAACCCAGGTCCTCGTCCTTGCCAGGCAAGCGCCGAAACCGCTGAGCCACCGCTCCAGCCCCGAAAGAATCCATTTTTATTTAGTTTTTCACCTGGCCTTTGTTTCTGCAACACTTAGTTGTGTTACAACACAACTTACGTGGTGCTGGGGTTTGAACCTGGGTCCTCGTCCTCCCAACTGCTGAGCCACCGCCCCTCCAGCCCAGGGCACTAATCACATTTGTGGGGGCCCCACCCTTGGTCACCTTCCAAAGGTCTCACTCAGCCCTTTTTTTAAAGCAGAAGGACAGTGAGAGAAAACCTCTTTTTATTTAGTTTTCACGTGGCCTTGGTTGCTCTGATGGTTGCTCTGACACTGCGTTGTGCATGTGGTGCTGGGGTTTGAACCCACGTCCTCACGCATGCCAGGCAAGAGCTGTAACCGCTGAGCCACCGCTCCAGCCTCCTGACTCCTCTCCATTCTGAGGTTTAAAGATTTCCCGTGTTCCCCACCCCTACCTTGTCCTGCCCAGCTCCTTCCTGGCCTCCTTCCCCAATCCTGCAGAGGGACCTTGCTAAACTGCAGCCCAGCCCTGTCAGGTCCCTCTCCTGTGCACAGCCTGCCATGGCTCCTCAGTGCTCCAGGTGTCTGACCTCCGAGACCCTCAGTGACACTGCCACCTTTGATCCCGTATCTTTGACTCCAGCCCCATTGCACGCGGGCACCGAGAACTCTGCCCTCAAACCATTTCCCAGCTGTGTGCCTTTCCCAGCTGCGCCGGCTGCGTCGCCCTCTGCACCTTGAACCTTCTGTTCCCTCTGTACCTTTCCCATCTCTCCCGCCTGCCAGGCATTTCCCCCTCTTCAAGATCCATTCAACACTCACCCCCACCTGCTCTGGCAAGTGCGGCCTAGGCCGGCCCCTCCTCTCAAGTGCCCCCAAGGAACCCCTCACTCCAGCGCCACCGCCTGGCCCTATTGTGTGGGGCTCTTCTTCCCTGATGGACGGCATGTAGAGCCCTTTGTGCAGATGATCTCATTGGAACTGGAGCGAACGCTTCCAGTTTCTAGATGAAGAAACTGAAGGTCAGAGAGGCCAAGTGACTCACCGATGGAATGGGAGCCAGAGCCGGGACTGGAACTCAGGACCTCAGGGCAGCCTCGTTCTTCTAGTGAGGTTGATGGTTCATCTGAGCTGTGAGGTTGGTTGGTTTGCTTTTGTGTTTTGTGGTGCTGGGGATGAAACCCACTGCATCATGCATGGCAAGCAAGAGCTCTCTGCCTCCGAGCTGCACCCCCAACTCCCAGCTGTATAAACTTTCATCGCATTGTCAGAAGAGGCACGTGTGTGCAAGTGAGGAAGAAAAAATAAACTCCATACGCAGGGTGGTCACAACGTCCTGGCGGTGACACTGTGGCCTTTCTCAGGCAAGCAGCCTCTTCTTCGGGTATGGAGGAGGCAGGAACTGCAGAGCCTCTCTTAGAGGCCAAGGCATCATTTGACCTCAGCATTGCTCTGCTTGAATGTCTTGGATATAGAATGTTCCAGAACATCTCAGTGCATATGTGGATTCATGAAAGGCACCCAGCACCCCATGTCCTCCCAAATGCAGAACACAAATCCCGTGAGACTGCTGTCCCTGAGAAGCAGAACGCAGACCACAAGAACAAGGTCATTTCTTTGGTTTTGGAGGCGGGGCTTCGCTATGTGGCCCAGGCTGGACCTGAACTCCTGGGCTCAAGGGATCCTCCTGCCTCAGCCTTCTGAGTAGCAGGGACTCCAGGTGCTTGACTCTGTGGTTGCCTTTCATTCTACTTTGTTTATTTTTAAATTTTGAGACAGGGTCTTGCTAAGTTGACAAGGGCTTCCTTGAACTTGGGATTCACCAGCCTGAGTAGCTGGGACTATGAGTGTCTGTCACCCTGTCCACCAACTCACAAGAGAGATTTTACTTAAAAAAAAAAAAAAAAGAAAAAGAAAGAAAGAATAAAAGAAAAAAACAACAACAAAGTAGCTGGGCCTGCTGGCACACACCTGTAACTACAGCCCCTCGCCTCGGGAGGCTGAGGCAGGAGGATCACAAATTTGAGGCCAGCCTCAGCAACTTAGCGCGGCCTTGTCTCAAAATAAAAGGTCTGCGGTTGGGGCTCAGTCCCCAGTACACAAAAAGGAAAAAAAAGTTTGAACTTATGGGGGTGTTGTGAGGACTAAATAAAGTAATATACAGTCTGGGACTGGGAATGGGGAGATAGCTCCCCGCATGCCCCTCGGATACCAAAGTCCTGGGACGCTCAAGGACCTTCACACTGCACAGTATTTGCGTAAGCCTATGCACAGCCTCCTGTTCGTTTTATTTTCAATTTTATTTAGTGGGGATGGAGCGGTGGCTCAGAAGTTATGGCGCTTGCCCGGCACACACGAGGACACAGGTTCGAACCCTAGCACCATGTTCACAACAGAAGCCACATGAAAACTGAATAAAATTGATTCTCTCTCTCCCACTGTCCCTCTTTCTTTAAAAAAAAAAAAAGTTTTTTAAGTTCAGTTTTTCACGTGGCCTTTGTTGCCCTAGTACTTGGTTATGTACCGGGTGCTGGGGTTTGAACCCGCGTCCTCCCGAGTACCAGATAAGTGCTGTAACTGCCAAGCCACCACTCCAGCCACCTTCTGCTTATTTTAAAATTGTCTATATTGTTGAGGGACCAATGTCAAGAAAAAATATCTGCATGCGTTCAGTAGAGTTGAAAAAAATTTTTTATGAGATGGATATAGAGATACAATTGAGGGGGAAACATTATCAAACATTCAGGAACCAATGTACATGTACTTAGTTATCCAGGGCTAATGCCATGTCATGGATGCCCAGCTTGGGTTCCCCCTGTTGCCGTTTCCCCCAGAGAACTCCTGAGTTAAATGGGAATCTCGTGGAGGACAGCGATCTCCTGAGATGATTCCCCCAAATTCCCTCCCTCCAGCCTCCTAGGAGTTCTTCCTACAACCTCCCCCTGACCCTACCCTATGCCTCCAAGTAACCTTGGGAGTCGTCTCCCTGTTGCGTTGAGAATCTTACAGTTTGAGGTTATTGTTAGCTTCCCCGTCAGCCCTACTGCTTCCCCATGGTTCTAGCTTCACAGACGAGAGAAACCATTCGGCCTTGAGTCTCTGGGATTGGGAGACTTCACTGAGCATAATTCCTTCCATCTCCATCCATTTGATATCAAAAACCATGATATCATCTTCTCTGATGGCCGAGTAGTATTCCATCGTATATATGTACCAAAGTTTTTGTACCCACTCGTCAAGTGAGGGGCATCTGGGTTGGTTCCATAGTCTGGCTATAGTAAATTGAGCTGCTATAAACATTGATGAAGCCACATCACTATAATACGCTGATTCTAACTCTTTTGGGAAAATCCCCAGGAGTGGGATAGCTGGGTCGTAAGGTGGTTACATCCTTAATTTTTTGAGGATTCTCCACACTGCTTTCCAGAGTGGCTGAACCAGTTTGCAGTCCCACCAGCAATGTGACAGTGTTCCTCTTTTCCCACAGCCCCTCAAGCATCTGTCATTGTTAGAATTTTTCATTTTTGCCATAGAGTTGAAATTTTTTGATCAAATATGTTTGATCTTCAGTTGGTGGAATCTGTGGGTAAGTGGGGCAGGTGACTCTGAACTGACCAGAACAGGGCTGACCAGAACGTGCTGACGGCTCTCTGCATGGTGGATTTTCTTGTTTCTTGGAGCAGTGTGAGGAAAATTCCTCAACACCACGTTTTGTTTTTGTACCAAGGATTGAACCCAGGGCCGCGTAACCACTGAGCACTTCCCCACATCCCAGCGGCTCAGGAGGCTGAGGTAGGAGGACTGCAACTTTGAGGACAGCCTCAGCAACTCAGCGAGGCCCTAAACAACTTGGCGAGATCCTGTCTCAAAATAAAAAAATAAAAAATTAAAAGGGCTGGGGATATGGCTCTGTGGTTCAGCGCCCCTGGGATCAATCTCTAGTACCAAACAAACAAACAACAAAAAACAAAACCCCCAACTCTTTCGGTGGAGAACTGGTTTGGTTGCTTACCTGCTGTGTGTCCTTGAACAAAAGTGTAACCTCTCTGTTCCTCAATCTGTCTACAAAATGAGTATAATGAGATCAGTCATCTCAGAGGACTATGGTGTGGAGTGACAATACCAATCAATTTTACTATTTAACATAAGTCAAGAAAAATAAATGGAATGTGAAGATGGGTGGTAAAACTGCCTTTCAGATAATTTTTTTCTTTTTTTGTACCAGAGATTGAACCCAGAAGTGCTTAACCGCTGAGAAACATCCCCAGTCCTTTTTATTTTGAGATAGGGTCTCGATAAGTTGCTTAGGGCCTCACTAAATTGCTGAGGTGGTTGGCCTCGAACTTGAGATCCTCCTGCTTCAGCCTCCCAAGCTGCTGGTCTTTCAGATTTTTCTTTTAGAGAGAGGGAGAGATAGAATCTATTTTATTCAGTTTTTCATGCGGCTTTCATTGCTCCCACGCTTTGCTGTGAACGTGGATCTGGGATTTGAACCCCAGTCCTTGTGCATGCCAGGCAAGAGCTGCAACCGCTGAGCCACCGCTCCAGCCCTAGTCGGCATTATTAATATCACTAATCAGCTAAAAGTTATACGGCGTCGATAAACTGGGGAAATCGTTTGCATGAACGCGGGTGACTCCTTTTGGTCTGAGCCCGTGTCCCTCTGGCCTGCTTGACCTTGTCAGTGAGTTGCCCCAAGGCTCCTCCACCCTGCAGCGCTCAGTGAATGCACTCAGCCTCCTTCCCAGAGCCTCAAGCCCCAGCCTCCTCCCGACTGCCCTCGCCCTGGTCCAGCTGCTGCGTGACCTGTCGCTGGGCTTCCTGTGCCCTTCTTGCCCTCTATGCCCAATCCAAGGCCCTACGTGATCGTCCCTTAGTTGTCAAGCTGTTTGCTGCTCCTGTCCCCCTTCCTTCCTCTGCTCCAGGCTCAGAGGCCTCCTTGCAACTCTCAGAGCAATTTCCTGCCCCAGGGCTTCTGCACGGGCTGCTGCTCCTGCCTTGGAAGCCCTTTCTCCCTTCACCCCGCAGACTCCCGGTTCCCCTCTGAATCTCCCTCCTGCTCTCTCTTCTCTCTCTCTTTTTCTTTTTGTACTGGGGAGTGAACCCAGGGGTGCTTTACCACTGAGCCACATCCCCAGCCCTTTTTATTTATTTATTTTTTATGTTGAGACAGGGTCTCGCTAAATTGTTGAGGCTGACTTTGAACTTGCGATCCTCCTGCCTCAGCCTCCAGAGCTGCTGGGATCACAGGCCTGTGCCACCGAGCCGGCCCAATCTCTTCTTAACTGCTCCTTCCACAGAGGCGCCTCCTGTCTCCTCTGTCCTGGTTTGAAACAAGGCCTCCCCCCACATTCCTGTCCTTCATGATACCAGGTTTGTACAATTATTTCAGAGATTCTTAAACTTTTTGTTCGCAGCTCCCGATGTTCACAACTGCTGGATGGTTACGGCGCTTGCCTAGCATGTGCGAGGACCCGGGTTCAAATCCCGGACCATGTACACAGTAAAATGTCAGAGCAATGCAAACCACGAGAAAAACTAAATAAAACTGATTTTCTTTCCCACTGTCCCTTTCTGTTTAAAAAAAATCTAAGGACCCCAAGGAGTTTTTGTTTATGTAGCTGATATCTATCAATGCTTACCGTATTTAGAAAATAAAGCTGAGAAATTTAAGGAATACGTATTGATTCACTTTAAAAAATCCAATTTCCTGTTAAATTATATATTTTAATGAAAAAACATTTCAAATGTAGTATGAAAATGTTGTAAACATATTCCTATATGAATATATGCACACACATATTTACTTCTATATTTTTTTTTTGGGTGCTGGGGATTGAACCCAGGGGTGCTCTACTACTGAGCTACATCCCCAGCCCCTTTTAAATTTTTTATTTTGAGACAGGGTTCCTTTAAGCCATCCAAGCTGTCCTCCAACTTGTGATCCTCCAGCCTCAGCCTCCAGTCACTGGGATTATAGGTGTGCCCCGCTGCACCCGGCTTATGGTAATGTTGACCTCCTCAGGGGTCAGAGGACTGTGCTTTGAGAATCACTGGGGCCGGATCCTGGGAACTGAATGCCTGTGGGGCAGGGTGACCTCCTCCGTGGAAGTCAGTTCTGACTACAAGCAGGGTGAGCCGAGGCACTCACTTGGCCTAACTCTGGGCTTCTAGCCCTGGGATGATGCTGATATCAAGGAAGCCTACGGAGGCCCAGGGGTGGCTCTCAGATCTGTCCCTGGCCCCTGGTCTACAGCTAACCCCATGGGTGGCTCTCAGGTCCTCGCCTGGCCCCTGGCCTACAGCTAACCCCACGGGTGGCTCTCAGATCCGCCCCTGGCCCCTGGCCTACAGATAACCCCTGCTACAACAATTCAGGAGCCGTCATCCAATTTTCTTGCTAACCCTTTTTATTCATGCAGTTAATTCCTCCCAGGCTGGTCCTGTGCTGTGGGAGGGACATGGTGATGACATTGCCATCCTGGCTCAGCCGCATGGGGCTCCCAGGCTGTGTTTATTTGTGAGGGATTGGCCTCAGCTCCCAGTCCCCACGGTGCATGAGTCCTCAAAGGCCATGAAGACAGGGAAATGCGTTCTAGAGTGAGAACAGCATGCCGAGCCATGACAGATGGAGAAGGAAACATGCTCCGGGTTTATGACTGCCCAGGATCCTCTGACTCCTTTCAAAACGCCTCAGTTTTGTTATTGGTAAGAAACAGGTGTGCACATCTAGCCCATTTCCTTTCCTTCCGAACCACAGTTCTTGTTTAAGGACTTCCTCAATTCTAGGTTATTTGGTGGAAGTCCCACTTCTGAGCTAACCTCAGTCTCTCATGCTGCAGTCTTTCCGTTTTGCTGCATATCCACCCACATCCTATACGCTTGGGATGTCCCGGCAAAAAAGGCGTCTGGGAGGGCGTGGGGTTGGGTCCAGGCCCCTCCACTGCCCCGCATTCAGGGGCCTGCGCTTGGGGCCGGATGAGTCAGCCCCCGGCGGCTCCCGCGTCATCCCGGCCGCTCGGCTCCCGGCTATTTCGGTCTCCGGGCGCTATAAATAGAGGCTCGCGGAGCCTCCCGCCCCCCTCCGCTCGGGCCCCCTGCGTCCCCGGTCCCTCCGCGGTAGCCGGGCCGCGCGTCACCGCGGCTAAGTTTAGAGGCGGTGGGGACACCGGAGCGGTCACTGTGCCCCGGCCGCGCCCCCGCTTCCAGAGCCCCGAGCTCTCCATCCCTTCCGGAGCGCAGAGGGGAGCTGAGGCCGGGATCTGGGACGGTCTGGGAGCGGGGTGGCCGGGGTCCTGCAGGCGCCCGCGCAGCCGGGACGCGGATCCGAGCGTGGACGGCGGGAGGATCCGCAGCGCTCAGCCCGGGCCCGGCCGGGGGATGCGGACCCGCGCGGGCAAGTTCTGGACTCGAGCGCGGAAACCAAACTTGGACAACTTTCCCGCCCGGAGTCCTCCAACCGCGGGCGGCGGGGCTCTGCGCGCTCCGGGGGCGGGAAACGCTCCGGGGCGGAGGGGACCGGGGGACGCCGGCGACCTTCGAGGGACCCGCCCGCTGCGGCCGCGGTCCCGGCGCCCGCACCCTCCGCGTCCTCGCGCGGGCGTCGGCGCCCCCTGGCGCAAGCGGCGGGAGTTGCAGGTCCAGGGTTGGCGAGGCCATTGCCCGGAGGGAGAAACTGAGTCCCCCCGGGCTGCCCGGGGTGGCCTCCCAGGACGCGCTCTGCCCCGGGCTCAGGGTCACAAGCGCACGGTGCCGCTGTGCGCCGCTGGGGCCTCGGTCTCTTATCTTTTCGTTGAACTTAGGTGTGTAAAGGAGGGCAGCTGCCGCGCCTTAGTTCACATCACAGGGACCGAATTTGCTCATAGCACTGTGCTTGGCACACAGTAGGTGCTCAGCACGTAGATATTCACGGGGAGAGCGACCGAGTCCATTTGGAGAGCCCTCAGCCGGGGCCGGAGCGGTGGCTCAGCGGTTGCAGCGCTTGCCTGGCACGCGTGAGGACGCGGGTTCGAACCCCAGCACCACGAAAAACTAAACAAAATCGACTCTCTTCCTCTCACTGTCCCTCTCTCTCTCTCTTAAAAAAATCCTCGATAGTTGCTGATGGGGAAACCGAGGCGCGCACGGTTGAAGGTGGTCTTTGCCGGGCTGGGCGTCGTTCTGTTCACTCGACCTTGGGACCTTGGGTTCAGAAGCCCTTCTGGAGGCGGGGCCCTGTGCAGGGAGCCAGGATGCAGTGGCAGTGCCAACCCCTGCCTCCCAGGACTAGGTCAAATGCAGTCGGAGGCAGGGGCACATATGAAGTCCCCTCATCGTCTGTGCTGTTGCGATTCCCATATCAAAAATGAACAGGCTGACTACAAAACGCGTCGTGGCTCAAGGTCACGCTGGCTAGTTAGTGACTCAGGGAAAATTACACCTACTGGTGAGGCTGTGTGTGGAAGGAGATCAGACCGGTCAAAAGTCTTCCCAGAGGTGACCCAGAAGACAGAGAAAGAAGAACAGTTCTTTCTAACTGTGCAGGAAAGAGAATTAAGAACCCAGAATTCCAGATTCCAATTGTGAGTGTCAAAGAATGAAAGAGATTTTCAGATAAGCCCAACTCAGAAAAGTGCCTTTTCAAAGAATTAGTAGAGCGTAGGTCGAGGCTATGGTTCAATGGTAGAACATTTGCCTAACATGTGTAAAGCCTGGATTCACGTCCTAGCACTGTGCCCGCATGCGCGTACACACAAACACACACACACACACACACACACACACACACACACACATCAGTGCTTCCAACAAGAAGTAATAAAGGCGGGGGAAGTACAGTACACCTGTAATCCCAGCTATTCAGGAGGCTGAGGCAGGAGGATCACAAGTTTGAGGCCAGCCTCAGCCAGCCTGAGACCCTGTTGCAAAAGATAAAAAGGGCTGGGAATGTAGCTCACTGGTAGAGCGCCCTGGGTTCAATTCCCAGTACTGAAGGAAAAAAGAAAGGAAAGCATTGTTATAGGTTGAATAATGCCCCCCCAAAATCTATGCTAAAGTCTTAATCCCGGTACCTCAGAAAGTGAACTTACTGGGAAACAGGGTCTTTCCAGAGGTGTTTAAGGTGTGGTATCAGGGTGGACCCTAATTCAACATGACTGGCATCTTCGTTTGGACAGAGATAGACACACAGATGAAAGTCTGATCTTGGACACAGGGACATAGCTATCTTCGAGGAGGTATGGAGCAAACAGAGAGCAATGTATATAACTGAAATATCAGGAATAGGTGTGTGTATTAATGGAAATTTGGTAGGTAATGAAAGCAGAATGTCAAAATAGCAGGGAAAGGGGGCTGGAGCAGTGGCTCGGTGGTTATGGCACTTGCCTGGCATGTGCAAGGACGTGGGTTCCAACCCCAGCACCATGTATACAATGAAGTGTCAGAGCAATGAAAGCCACATGGAAAACTAAGGAAAACTGATTCTCTCTCTCTTTTATTTTGAGAAAGAGGAGACAGTGAGAGAGAGAGACAGAGAATCAATTTTATTTTTTTTTAATTTAGTTTTTCACATGGCTGTTGTTGCTCTGAGACTTCGTTGTGTACATGGTGCTGGGGTTTGAGCTCATGTACTTGCGCATACCAGGCAAGCGCTGTAACCACTGAGCCACCACTTCAGCCCTTCTCTCTCTCTTAAAAAAAAAAAAAAAAAATAGGGGCTGGAGCGGTGGGTCAGTGGTTGCAGCGCTTGCCTGGCAGGCACAAGGACACGAGTTTGAACCCAGCACCACGTACACAATGAAGTGTCGGAGCAACAAAAGTCACATGAAAAACTATAATAAAATAAAAAATTAAAAAAGCAGAAACATAAAATCAACTGGGAAATGTTGAGAAGAAGTGATAGAAGTGTGACCTTGGGTGACCTTGGGGTATGACAGGCCTCTTAACAAGCAAGAGCCAAACCCAGAAGGGAACGATGGACAACAGGCGTGAGTACGCACCAGCACTTGTAAGTAAATAAAGCTGGGACAGAGGAGGAAACACTTGCAATATATGGAGCTAAGAATTAGATCCAGAATCCAGAAAGCGCTCCTATAAATTAATAGCAATAATTAAAAAAAAGGCACACAAGCCATTTAAAAACTGGGCAAAGGATATGAGCAAGCAACTCACAGAACGCAAAATATCTAAGACCAATAAACTCAAACAAAAACACGTTCCATTTCCTTAGCAATCAGAGCTGCGAGTTGGAACAGTGTGACACTATCCTTTCAGGAAATGACTAATACTGCCATCACGAGTCCTGCTGAGATGTCCCTTCCTCCAGGAAGCCCCTCCTGAGGCCGGGGGTGGGTCAGGCGCTGCCCCGCCCCCGCCCCGTGGCTGGCGGGGTCTCCCAGGCCTGCACCTCTGGGTGGTCACCATATGGGATCCTGTCTGTCTCTCCCGCCGCCTGTCAGGGAAGGGCAGTGCAGGGCCGCCCTTGGTCACCAGCACAGCGCTGGGAACAGAGGAGGCGTTTGGGGAATGGTGTGCAACAAATGGATGAACGGGGAAACTGAGGCCAAAGGCCGACCTGGGGTTTGAACCTAAGTTTCTCTGCACTGAGACAGGGGACCTAGTTTGATTTTGCGCCATCTCTAATCCACGGAGCCCTGCCAGGAGCCTGGGAAGGCAGGAAGTGCTCACTAGGGCATTGGGACTGAACCTCCTGGCACCCCAAGTCCTCGATCCCACAGACCCGCGCCTCTTTGTTCCCCCATCCTCCACGGTCCTCCAGGGCCATAGAGAGCCGCGCAGCGCCGCCCCTCTCTGCGCTCTACTCCGGCGGGGAGCAGTGAGGCGGGCCGCGGGCCAGAGAGGCCGGAAGTGCGGCGCGCAGGGGCCGCGCTGGCCGCGCTGGCGGTGCTTCGCCTCGGTCGCCCGCCGTCTTTCGCTGCGAGCTTTGGGGCGAGCAGGTGAGTCCCCGTGGTGCTGAGACCCCAGGCGGGGGCGAGAGGGGCGGGCGGTGGAGGCCGCAGGGGGCGACTGGCAGCCGCAGAAGCCACGCTTTGCAGTGCCCGCGACCCGCCGGGACGCAGCGCGGGGCGTCAGTCCAGGTGCGAGCCCTGGGGGCCGGGCCAACGGCCGGCGGAGACCGCGGGGCGGAGCGAGGGAGCCCGGGGCGCGCGGGGCGGGGCGAGGGAGCTTGGGGACCCGAGGGGGCGGGGCGAGCAGGAGGCCGCGGGGAGGGGTCCTGTGAGCTGCGTGGAGCTTTGGGCTCTGGGTGTTTGGGACTTGACCCTTTGGGACCCTGGGTTTCTGGGTGTTTGGGACTTGACCCTTTGGGACCCTGGGTTTCTGGGTGTTTGGGACTTGACCCTTTGGGACCCTGGGTTTTTTTTTCTTTTTTGGCGGGGGCGGGAAGGGGGCGGCTGTGAGTGGGGGTCCCTGCTGGGAGGGTGCGAATGCAGACAGCAATGCCTCACTCGCTCCCTTCGCCACATCTTCCCTTTCAGGCCCCCGATGGAACCAGGGAAGGACGAGGAGGGGGTGCAGCAGCCTTCAGGGCCACCCACAAGGAAAAAATTTGTAATACCGCTGGATGAGGATGAGGTCCCCCCTGCAGGGGTAGGCAGAGGAGATGGGGGACTCTTAGGAGGGGGATGGTGTTGGAAGGGGCCTGTGGGGACCGTGTGGATTAGATGTGAGGGCCTGGGTGGCCTTGGGGAAACAGCCCTTTTTCCTGGACGAATGTCAGGTTCCCATCTGTAAAATGGCAGAGGCTGCTGTCAGCAGCTAGCGCAGGGCCCCATTGTGTGTTTGATGTGGTCTGAACCCTGCTTTTGCAGGATGTGAATTCGTGGCTGATGTTTGAGAGTTGGAAGGTTTTTCAGTTAAAAAAGAAAAAAAAGAGAGAAAGCCTCAATTTCAGTCTCCTTCAGTAAATCGAAGGATCCGGCAACGCTAAAAGCTTCCCGTGGGAAAGAAGTTGGCCTGTGCTGAGCATTGGGCACCACAGGGAGGGGTGGGTGCCTTAGATAGGAAGGGTCAAGGGGCCTCTTTGAGGTGCATTTTGGCAGAGACTTGAAAGAGGTAAAGGAGTGGGCCATGTGGACATCTAGGGGAAGAGGGAACCTGACAGGTTTGAGGGTAATAAGGACAGTGGGACTGCAGTCAGAAAGCACCTGGGAGGTGGCAGGAGGTGAGGCCATAGGAGATGCGGTCCCTGAGCTAAGAGGAGGACAGATCCAGAGCTTTGTGGGTGAGGCCTTCGGCTTTTCAGCTGCATGGCAGGAGTCCCTCAAGGGCTCTGAACAAAGGAAGGACGTGGGGACTTAGTCCAGAGAGCAGACTAGGCAGGAGCTGATGAGGAGGCGACTTCAGTGATCCAAGGCAGAGACCATGGTGGCCAGGACCAGGGTGGAGGCCGAGGAGGTGGGGAAAAGTCCTGGATTCACAGTTTGCATCTCCAGTGTTGTTGGGCCGACCCAGAGGAGAGGGAGGGGCTCACAGGGGTTCAGTGTCCCCCTGGGCCTCCTGCAGCTCCCTGTCTCCCCACAGGCCAAGCCTTTATTCAGGTCTGCACGGAGCCTTCCCACCGTGGAGACCTCTGCCCAGGTGGCTCCTCAGACCTACGCCGAGTATGCCATCTCACGGCCCCCAGGAGGGGCTGCAGCCACATGCCCCACGGGGTCAGAACCCCTGGCAGGAGAGACCCCCAACCAGGCCCTGAAACCAGGAGCAAAATCCAACAGCATCATTGTGAGCCCGCGACAGGTGAGGAGGGAACAAGGAAGTGGAGCCTTGAGGTTTCTGGGGGAACCTGTTATAGATAGGGTGGCCCTGGCGGGCAGTGGCAGGAGGTGGCCTGGCCAAGGTCTGGCCACTTTGCATGAGCAGTGCTGTTAGTTCATTCATCCAGTCAACACCTCTGTGAGTGGGGTGCTCTGCTTGCTGGGGCCATAACTGTGTATGTGCACCTCTGTTTCTGTCCCCAGGTTTGTTTATTTAGTAAACATGTATCGAGTGAACACCAGCCTGAGTTTGAATCCCTGATCTGCCAGGCAACAGCTGTGTGGTTTTGGGCGAGTGACTCAACCAATCTGGTGCCTTTAAATGGGTATGCGGCTAGGTGCGGTGGCACAGGCCTGTAATCCCAGCAGCTCTGGAGGCTGAGGCAGGAGGCTCACAAGTTCAAGGCCAGCCTCAGCAACTTAGTGAGGCCCTGTCTCAAAATATAAAATAAAAAAAGGGCTCAGTGGCTAAGCGCCTGGGTCCAATCCCTGGTGAGAAATAAATAGGGATCTGTCCACTTCTTCAGTTAGAAATGCATAGAGAGCTCAGGATGGAAGCAAAGTCTGTGCCACCGACAGAGCCAGCATCCTAGGCAGGGAGAGTGGCACTGTACAAAGGTGGCGGCAGGACCCACGCACAGGAGAAGGTGGAGCATTGTCTGCCATCAGAGAAATGCACATCTAAAGTACAAGGAGATACCACTCCTCAGCTACTAGGAAGGCTGTCACCAAAAAACGGAAGCCAAGCGCAGCGGCGCAGGCCTGTGATCCCAGAAACTGAGGAGGCCGAGGCAGGAGGATCGCAAGTGGAAGGCCGCCTGGGGAAGCTGGCTAGACCACGTTTCAAAACAAAAAATAAAGGGGCCAGGATGTGGCTCAGCGGAGTATACCTGGTTCAGTCTCCAGTCCCAAAAAGCAAGGTTCTGCAGAGCTCTTATGACCCAGCAGTCCCATCTCCAGGGGCGTGCTCATGAGAAATGAAAATGCACACAAAAACTCGCACACAATGCCCATCGCGGCAACGTTCACAAGAGCCAGCAGATGGAAGCCGTCCACGTACTCAGTGGCGGATGCCTGGCTCTTGGTTGGTTTCTGTTTCTGTTTTGTTTTTTCTTATTGAGACTCTCAGTTGCTCAGGGCCTCTCTGAGTTGCCAAGGCTGGATTTGAACTCGCGATCCTCCTGCCTCAGCCTCCTGAGCTGCTGGTGTCTTAGGCGTGCACCAACCTGCCTGGCTGTTGTCACTCTGGATCGTGCTTTGCAGAGTCACCATTGCGCAACGGGTATCACTGCTTCTTTCCCCTGCTCCGTGTGCCCTCGTCTGCGCTCACAAGCCTGTGGACATTTCGGTTGCTTGCGCTTTCTGGTGGTAGATAGTGAACATTTGTGTACAAGGTCTCGTGTGGCTCTGGGTACAAGTTTATGTGAATTTGCTGGTCACATGGTAACTCTGACTCTACGTTTAGCTTATTGGGGACTTTTTTTTTTTTCCCTTAAGAGAGAGGGAGAGTGAGAGAAGAAAAATAATTCATTTTTCCATCTGACCTTTGTTTCTCTGACACTCAGTTGTGCCTGTGGTGCTGGGGTTTGAACTCAGGTCCTTGTGCATGCCAGGCAAGTGCTCCAACCACTGAGCCACCGCTCCAGCCATGTTTTGAGATGGGGTCTTGCTGTGTTGCCCAGGCTGCGTCAACTCCTAGGCCCAAATGATCCTGTGGAGTAGCTGGGACCATAGGTGTGCACCACCACGCCTGGCTCCTAAACTATTAATTTTTTTTTTTTTAAGAGAGAAGGACAGTGAGAGACAGACAGAGAGAATCCATTGTAATTTAGTTTTTCATGTGGCTTTCGTTGCTCCAACACTTAGTTGTGTGCGTGGTGCTGGGGTTTGAACCCGTGTACTTGCGCATGCCAGGCAAGTGCTGTGACCGCTGAGCCACCGCTGCAGCCCCTCCTTAACTGTTTTTTAACAACAGTGCTTCACTTGACATCGTGAGGATTCCAATCTTGTCATATCTTTACTACTTATTGTTCTTTCTTTTTTGATTTTAGACGTTCTAGAGGATAAAATTATTCCTTAAAATTTAAATCTGGGGAGGGGCTGGAGCAGTGGCTCCCAGGCTACGCTTGCGTGGCGTGTGCGACTACACAAATTCAAATCCCAGCCCCACGTACACAAGGAAGTGTCCAAGCAACGAAAGCCACACGAAAACCTAAATAAAATTGATTCTCTTTTTCTCTCTCTCACTATCCCTCTCTCTTAAAAAAAAAAAAAAATTTAAATTTGGGCCAGGTGAGGTGTGCACACCTGTAATCCCAGTGGTTTGAGAGGCTGAGACAGGAGGATCTAAGTTTGAGGCCAGCTTGGGCAACTTAGTGAGGCTGTAAATAACTTAGTGAGACCCTGTCTCAAAATGAAAAATAAGAAAGGGTGGGGAAGTGGTTAAAAGTGCCCCTGGGGGCTGGGTTAGCTCAGTGGCAGAGGCTTGCCTAGCTTGCCTGAAGCCCTGGATTCCACCTCCAGCACCTCACGTCCCTCTCTTGCTCATAACCCTTTAACTCCGGGTCCGCAGGTGGGATGGCCCAGGACCTTACGGGACTTGAGTACCCCATAGACTCTTCCTGCCTCAGCCACTCTGGCCACCCAGGCCTCCTATAGTGACAGCCATCCTGCCTGCTGATAAAGCCAAAATTCACTTCCCTTGGAATCCCTCTTTCATTGTGGGATTATTTTCAAAGAAAAGACAGAACCTTGCCAGCCTCTCTCCACTCAGCAGGACGCTCAGGCACGTGGAGGTCTCCGCAGACACCAGCTCGGTTCCCCCTCTGCCTCCTTGGAAATAGCATGGGACCCCAAGGGTGCAGGGCCCCAAGGGTGCAGGGCGCAGGCCCAAGACTGAGCCCTGTCCTTCCGGGGCCGGGGGCTTCGTTGCACACGCATGGGGATGACATCATGGGCCCTGCTGCTCAGCTGTCTCCATTCCCTGGGGTGGGGATGGGGCTGGAAACCCCAGCCCGCAGCCGCCATCCCCCACCAGAAAACAAGACTACTGCTATCACCCAGGAATTCCAGAGGATTCACATGTTATCGCTCAGGAAATTCCAAAGGTCTTAGGAGATCCGCAGAGTCAGGAATCCAGGTCAAAGAGCAAACATGAGAACAGAGGCCTCTCGGTGCCTCCTCTGCCATGGGACGGGTTGCGGGAGCTGGGTGCGCAGACCCAGCGCTTCTCCCCTTTCTTTGTGGTGAGAGGGGTTGAACCCAGGGCACTCCCCCACTGAGCTACAAGTCCAGCTCCTTGTATTTAATTTTGAGACAGGACTTGCCAAGTTGCTTGCCAGAGTTGGTCCCTAACTTGTAACTGTCCTGCCTCAGCCTCCGAGTGGCTAGGACTCTGGGGGTGTGCCACCACGCCTGGCGCAAATGCATAGTGGCCCTCAAGAGTTTAAGAACCTTGATCTGTGGCTGGAGCCGTGGCTCAGCGCTTTTGGCGCTTGCCTGGCGTTCATAAAGACACGGGTTCAAACCAGCACCATGTACACAACAAAGTCTCAGAGCAACAAAAGCCACATGAAAAACTTTTGCTCTTTCTCACTGTCCCTCTCTCTCCTTAAAAAAAAAAAAAGAATCTTGATCTTGGTCACCATGGAGTCCCCAATGCGGAGACACCTGCTAGGGGCTTCATGAGCATTTGAATGGAGCTTCCCACCCCCTTAAGAGAGAGGGATAGTGAGAGAGTGAAATAGAGAATCAGCTTTTTTTAAAATTTAGCTTTTTTTGTGGCCTTCCCTGCTCCAGTGCCTCCCATGCTGTGATCGTGGTGCTGGGGTTCAGTCCGCGTCCTCACGCATGCCAGGCAAGTGCTCTAGTGCTGAGCCACCGCTCCCCCCAGAGCTTGCCTTAATCAAAGAATTGGGCTGTAGAATGTGTTCAGGTTGAGGAGCAGGAGGGAACTGGAGGAGAGCGCCTGCTGAGCTGCTGCCCTGAGCGGAGGAGCAACAGTGGGCGTCCTCCTAAGAGCACTGGGGAGCCATGCAGGGTGCAGGTTTGTGCTGGGGCTGGGGGCCTGGCTTGCCTAGACTCAAGCTCTGGATTTGATCCCCAGCACCACCAAAAAAAAGAAAGAAAGAAAGAAAAGAAAAGAAAATCCCTCTGGGACACTAGCAGGAGCCCAGAAGGGGCGAGGTGGGGACCTGGGCAGGGGCTGTGGAGGGGAGACTTTCATGGGGGATGTTTAGAGGGTACAGAAGAGAGGGGATTGAGGGGACAGAAGCATACAGGACAAGCCTCCATCTCTGGACAGCAGGGCTTGCTCTGAGACAAAGGCACGAGGAGGAGCAGGAGTGGACAATGTTGACTGGGTTTGGATGCAGTGAGGTGGATATCCAGGACCCTGTCCTTCACACCACAGGACACACAGACTGAGACTAGGGGCAGGGCTAAGCTGGAGACAGGCTGTGGAACCTTCAGGAAAACCAGGTGGCAGCGGTGCAGACCTGCAAGCCCACCTGCTCTGGAGGCTGAGGCAGGAGGATCTCCAGTTTGAGGCTAGCCTCAACAACTTAGGGAGGCCCTATCTACTCATAAGATATTAAAGAAAGGACTGGGGCTGTAGCTCAGTGGTAGAGGGCTTGCTTAGCATGCCAGAGGCCCTAGGTTCAATCCCCAGCACTGCAAAAAATAAATAAAGGGCCAGGGCTGGAGAGGAGGAGTGTGTGGAAAGGATAGAGAGGCTGGGTGAAGATACAAGGTGGAGGCAGGAGGTGGCAGAGGGGCCTGGATGCTGGCCCTGGTCAGGGGTCATCCTGTGGATGTTTTCTGCTCTTCCTCCTTCGCAGAGGGGCAACCCGGTGCTGAAGTTTGTGCGCAACGTGCCCTGGGAATTTGGCGAAGTGATCCCCGACTACGTGCTAGGCCAGAGCACCTGTGCCCTCTTCC
>PVKS010005726.1:48055-83285 GCA_004027875.1 Aplodontia rufa
TTTTTTTTTTAAAGAGAGAGGGACAGTGAGAGAGAGAGAGAGGAGAGAATCAATTTTTATTTAGTTTTTCAGGTGGTTTTCGTTGCTCAGATACTCAGTTGTGTACGTGGTGCTGGGGTTTGAACTCGCGTACTTGCACATGCCAGGCAAGTGCTGTAACTGCTGAGCCACCGCTCCAGCCCTGCTGTGCCCCTTCTATGTAAGTCACTAACCTCTCTGGGCCTCACGCCCTAGCCGGGCAGTTGGCCCATGCTGCGCTTGTGGTGGCTAGTGTCCAGTCCGTATTGCAGGGAGAGTGCAGAAGGGGCTTTTGGGGTCTCAAGGAGACAGACCCCGACCCACCATCTCCCTGCCCCACAGCCTCCGCTACCACAATCTCCACCCGGACTACATCCATGAGCGACTGCAGAGCCTGGGGAAGACCTTTGCCCTGCGCATCCTGCTGGTCCAGGTGGACGTGGTAAGCAGGGGTCGCTCCCCAGGCAGCCTCACCCTTCCCGCCTGTGGAATGGGTAGTGTGGAGCCTCACCACTGTGAAGTGGGCTGTGGCATCCCCTCCAGGAAGAAAAGCACGTTAAAGCCTCAACAACCAGGAGTGGTGGTGCTCACCTGTAATCTTGGTGACTCAGGAGGCTGAGGCAGGAGGATCGCAAGTACGAGGCCAGCCTCAGCAATTTAGTGAGGTCCTAGCAACTTGGCAAGACCCTATCTCAAAACCCTAAAAAGGGTTGGGGATGTGGCTCAGTGGTTTATTGTCCCTGCGTTTAATCCTCAGCCAAAAAAGCCCTCAGTGAGAAACCGTTTTTCATATCTGAGATTGATGCATGTCACCAAGACACTCTGTGCTGACCAGGAGGAAGGACAGTGAGATTATCTGTGTTTTTGTGGTTTTCATACCCCATCAGCTAGTCCCAGCCTTCTGCCACCTAGCTAGAGAAAGCATCAACCTGATCCTTCGTTTCCTCCGACACTTAGTTGTGTACACGGTGCTGGGGTTAGAACCTGGGTCTCCACGCATGCCAGGCTTCAACCACTGAGGCACCGCTCCAGTCCCTAAATATCTCTTCAGTCTTTTTCATCCTCTGACCCCACAGCCCTTACCCCACTCTCGTCCCCTCTTCTCCTGCTTGGGTCCCTGGCCCTGCCTCCTTCCTGGTCTTATGGCCTCCCGTCTACTGTGGCCAGAGAGGCTTCCTAAAGAGGAGATGTGATGTCGACCTGGCGGTGCTCACAGCTCCTTTATGGCTCCCCAGTACCCTGGGCTGAATCCTCCTCCAAACCGTAGCCCACGAGCCCTGCTTGACCTGACCTCCCCGCAGCTCTTCTCAGCTTCCTCCCGTCCTGGGCACATGCTGAGCTGTACCTAGAGTGCCAGTCCTGCTCTGCTTGCTTCCCTCTCTCATCCTGCTCCAGGTCTCAGCTCAGATGTCCCCTCCTCCAGGAAGCCCTGTTCCCTCAGGATGTGACTGCGGGAGGGCAGAGCCAGGGCCATCTGAGCCCCTGCCGGGTAGAGCGTGGGTTGTGGGCCGTGGGCCGAGTGGAAGGCTCCTGACATCTTGAGCTGTTGAACTTCCAGGCAAGAAGTCCTTGCTTTCTGCCAGGTCCCTGATTCTGCTTTTCTTCTCTAGAAAGATCCTCAGCAGGCCCTCAAGGAGCTGGCCAAGATGTGCATCCTGGCCGACTGCACGCTGATCCTCGCCTGGAGGTGAGTGCGGTGCCCCAGCTCAGCGCAGTTCGAGGGCCTCCCCTCCGCGCTGTGCTGTGTGAGCCTGGGCCTGTCTCTGGGCCTCAGTATCCTCCACCGTAAAACAAGGTCCTCACATCTGTCTTGAGGGGTTGCAGGCACAGCCTGACGTGGGTCACGTTCTCCGGACAGTGTTAGGTTCCCAGTCAGAGAGAACATGTGGCCGGACGATTAATTCCAGGTCTAGGTACCTGAAGACCATTTAGAGTGCGTCTCACAGCACACGCAGAGTCCAGCCGCCTGATGAGCTACGGCTTTTCTTTCTTCTTTTTGTAGGGCTGGGAGGGAACCCCGGCCTCATGCCTGCTGGGCAAGTACTCTGCCCTCTACCTCAGGCCACGGAGTCACAACCCAGCCCTGCAGCTTCACACTCAAAAGGAAAAGCGGTAATGAAAACTGTATTAAAGGGGACTGGGGCGGTGGCTTAGTGGTTGGGGCACTTGCCTGGCATGCGCAAGGACCTGGGTTCAAACCCCAGCACCACGTACACAACTAAGTGTCAGAGCAACAAAACCCAGAAGAAAAAAGTAACTAAATTGAGTCTCTCTTTAAAAAAAAATTATAAGAAATCTTTTTTTTTTTTTTTAAACCAGGGATTGAACCCAGGGGTGCTTAACCATTGAGCCCCATCCCCAGCCCTTTTTATCACTCAGTTGCTTACGGCTTTGCTAAGTTGCCCAGGCTGGCTTTTTTTTTTTTTTTAAGAGAGAATCAATTTTATTTAGTTTTTCGTGCGGCCTTTGTTGCTCCAAAACTCCGCCGTGTCTATGGTGCTGGGGTTTGAACTTGTGTACTTGCGCATGCCAGGCAAGCGCCCCAACCACCGAGCCACTGCTCCAGCCTCCCCCCCTTTTTAAGAGAGACACAGAGAATCAGTTATATTTATTTTTTCATCTGGTTTTTGTTTTTCCTACACTTAGTTGTGTATGTGGTGCTGGGGTTTGGACCTGACTCCTTGCGCATGCTGATCAAGTGCTCTATTGCTGAGCCACCGCTCCAGCGCCCCAACACTGGCTTTGAACTTGGAATCCTCCTGCCTGAGTGGCTGGGATCACAGTGGGCGCCACTGTGCCTGGCCATGTGATTTTTTTTTTTTTTTTTTTTTAAGAGAGAGGGACAGTGAGAGAAACAATTTTGTATTTAGTTTTTCACGTGGCTTTCGTTGCTCTGAGAATTTGCTGTGTGTGTGGTGCTGGGGTTTGAACCCGCGTCCTTGCGCATGCCGGGCAAGCGCCGTAACCACGAGCCACCGCTCCAGCACCCATGTGCTGTTTTGATGCACATATGCCTCGGGTACTGTTTGGCATACGTTGGACACATCTCATTTGTCATTCAATGCTTTAGCATGAAACTTGCAAAGTCCTTTCCTATAGCTCTTGAAATGCACACAGGGTAGGTGACTGTCATCGGTGGTCCCCGAGCAGTAGCAGCGCACCAGTACTTCTCACCAGTGTGCCTGTGACTTGGTCTACGCTGCCAGCCACTCCCTCCCTCCTCTCCCAGCCTCTGTTCACCACCATTCTAGTCTCAACTTCCGTGTGACTCTTCCTCGTTCGAGTGGCAGGCTTTTGTTTTTAGACAGTTGAGGTGGATTGAAAGTAGGGAGGGCTGTCCCACGCCTTCGCCCCTGCACAGCACCTTGCGTTGCTGTGATGCGCCGGATGGGACAGCACCCTTAGCTGCAGCCCGCGGCATTCCGTGGGATTTGAAGTTTTCTCATCCTGCTAAGCCCACGGCTACAGTTGCCCGAAAAGCCACAGCAGGGAAGTTCCCAGAAGGCAATGGAATGGTCTGGATTCCAAAGAAAGCTCAGGGTGAACGTTCAAAGCACTTATGGGGGACTTGTGGAGTAGGCTGTGGCGTGTCCTTGTGATGGGACAGCATGAGGTGGGAGAGTCACAGCCAGTGCTAGGGTGCAGCTGAGCTGAGGGCCAGCTTCCTTCAGTATCGGGGGCAACAACATAAACCCCCTTAACCGCACCTGGGAGTGCTCAAGGCCTCTGCTGGGAGAATCCTGCAGCTAGCAGGTCACGGAGTAGTCAAGACTTTCAGTGATTGTTTGGTCAGGACACAGGAAGACGGTGGTGACAGAGGTCCCTGCGTGTCCTTCATTATTGCAGCATTAGATTGGCTTCGCTGCCCTAAAACTCCTGTGTTCCCCCTACTCGCCCTTCCCTCTCTCCCTCCCTCCCAGCAAACATCTGGCAGTTACCGGATGATCTGCGATCAGACAGTGCCTGTAGCCTGCTTCCCTTCGCAATATGCATCTCCTCAGGATTTTCAATGCCTTTCTCGTTATTGAATAACATTTCTTTTACACAGCTGTATTGTATTCCTCACAGGCCAGACCACAGTCCCACCAGTGGCAGACTCTTAGGTAGTTTCCAGTCTTTTGTGGCTGCCAGCAGCACCCCTACTTCTGCCTAGGTGTATGCGCAGGACAGAACCCCAGGAGAGGGTTTTCAAACCATATTTGTGATTTTGTGCCCTCCTTAGGGTGTGTAACACTGTATCACACTGTTTGGAAACGTGTATTTCTGTATTGTAAATTTTTTAAAATCCAGTGTTAAATTTTTTTTTTTTTTTTAACAGAGAGGGACAGTGAGAGAGGGAGAGAATCAGTTTCAAGTCGTTTTTCATGTGGTTTTCGTTGCTGACACTTTGTTGTGTACGTGGTGCTGGGGTTTGAACCCGCGTCCCTGCACATGCCTGCAAGTGCTGGAGCTGCCACTCCAGCCGCCCAGCCACCGTATTAAAATTATTCTATTTTGGGGGAGGAAACACAGGGCAGTATTTCAAGCCTGGTGCAACGAGGCACTCTGTGGGGCTGTCTGGCTTCCTTACTGGCTATAAAATCTTGGGCCAGTGACTCAACCTTGCTGGCCTGTTTCCCCCCCCTCCGAATGATGGCTTGAAAATGGTAACTCCCGACAGGATCTCTCAGGGAGCCTGGAAGCTTCTGAGCATAAAAGGGTTCTCACCGTGCTTGGCACAGCGAGCCCCCCGCAGGAAGGAGTCGTCTCCGTGTCTTCATTCAGTCATTCATTCATTTATTTTTAAAGGCGGGGAATACAGTGGGAATCAGTTTTATCTATTTTTCCATCTGGCTTTGTTTCTCTGACACTTGGCTGTGCTGCGGGGCTGGGGCTGGAACCCGGGTCCCATGCATGCCAGGCAAGCGCTCCAGCCGTGGAGTCACTGTCCAGCCCTCTCCGTGACTTTATACCCAAGCTGTGGGGTGTTTCGCAGAAGCTCTGCTGACGGGGAAAGTGCTGTTATGCTGTGGGATGGGGAGAAGTAGACTACGGAACCAGGGTAGAGCAGGCCAGCAGCAGCAGGGGCAGTGGTGGCCCTGCCGTGGGAAGGGCAGAACACAATGGCAGAAGTGGATGTTTCCTCAGGACTGCAGATCAGCAAACCAGGGGTGGCGCACACCTGGGTCCCAGTGACTCGGGGGATCGCAAGCTTGAGGGAAGCTTCTGTGACTTAGTAAGGCCTTGTAAAATAAAAAACAAAAAGGGCTGGGGATGCAGCTCGGTGAGGAAGTGTCCCTGGCTTCAATCCGCAGTAATCAACAGGCATTCACTGCTAGCTCCATTTGAAGACTAAGGACTTGCCTTAGGACGGGGAGTTCAGACCCCAGCACCACGTACACAGTGAGGTCTCGAGCAACCAAGCCACATAAAAACTAAATAAGATTGATTCTCTCTCTCTCTCTCTCTCTCACTGTCCCTCTCAAAAAAAAAAAAAAAAGTATAGTGGTCACTCAAGATCTCCTGGACTGGTTCCAGGACCCCCATGGATACCCAAATCCAGGGATGCTCAGCCCTTTATATTAAACAGTGTGGGGCCAGGCACAGTGGTGCACGCCTGTCATCCCAGCAACTTGGGAGGCTGAGACAGGAGGATTGCAAGTTCAAAGCAGCCTCAGCAACTTAGCAAGGCCCTAAGCAACTTAGCAAGACCCTGTCTCAAAATAAAAAATACAAAAAGTACTGGGGACGTAGCTCAGTGGTACTGGGTTCAATCCCTGGTACCAAAACAAAATAAAACAAAGCGTTTGGCCTACCACAGAGCTGCACCCCCAGCTGCCTTCCCTAGACTTTAAATTTCCTCTAGATTATTTATAGCGCCTAATACTCTGCGTGAGCCACGTTGGTGTTATACTGCATTGTTTAGGGAACAGTGGTAAGAAAAAGAAACCTGCGCCTCGAGACCTCACTGTGCGCGTGGTGCCTGGGCCCGACTACACAGTGCGCACCCTGAGGCGGGCTGGCCCTGTGCGTGCGGAGCGGCAGGTACTGAGGCCGCTGTAAGTCACCTCACTGTCAAGGCCATCTTTCCCACGCTGACAGACTTTGCTGAGTTACTTTGCTCTGCTCACTAACGCATGTTTATCATTTTCCAAAGCAGTGTAGTATTCCAGGCTGGGACTGCAGCTCAGTGCTTGCCTAGCATGAGCAAGGTTCTGGGTTCTGTCCCCAGCACCACAAAAATAAACAAAACACCTTCAAACACTGTTTCTGGTGGGAGCTGAATGTTTAGTAAGAAAATAAACTGATTCCCTCCCTCCCAAGCCCAGCAAAAGGCCCAGAGCAGGAGTGCCAGCCTGTCTTCCAAAAGACCTAATATTTCTTTTTCTTATTGGGTATTGGTGATTAAACTCATACATCCCATCCTTTTTTTTTTTTTAAAAGATAGAGGGACAGCGAGAGAGACAGAGATAGAGAGAAACAACTTTATTTAGTTTTTCACGTGGCCTTTGTTGCTCCAACACTTAGTTGTGTACATGGTGCTGGGGTTTGAACCCGGGTCCTCATGCTTGCCAGGCAAGCGCCGAAACCGCTGAGCCACCGCTCCAGCCCCATCCCATCCCTTTTTATTTTGGGACAAGGTCTCACTAAGTTGCTAAAGCTCTTGTTAAATTGCTGAGGCTGGCCTCAAAGTTGCAATCCTCCTGCCTCAGCCTCCCAAGTCTCAGATTATAGGAATGTGCCACTGTGCCTAGGAAGAGCTAATGTTTCTTAAACAGGCTTCTAAGAGCCAGGCCCTGATAGTAGACAAAGGGACTCCTTTCATCTTCACAGTCTGACCATCACCCCACTTTACAGATAAGGAAACTGAGGCCCCCCGATATCAAATCATTGGCCCAGAGTCACCAGGTGGGAAGTGGGGCCTGAGCCCAGCCTGTCTGGCTTCTAGGCTGAAGAGATGTGCCAGGTCTGCCCAGCAGGGGTTCCAGCCAGGGAGCACGGGGCATTGCAAACTTCCATTCTCCTACATGCTAGTTTGGACTTTACAACATTAGCAATCACCATCGTGAAATGAAGCCACTCTAGAACATGACACCCTCACCCGGCTGATGTGTGTGTGTCTTGTCCCCAGCCCTGAGGAAGCCGGGCGGTACCTGGAGACCTACAAAGCCTACGAGCAGAAGCCAGCGGACCTTCTGATGGAGAAGCTGGAGCAGAACTTTGTGTCCCGGGTGAGGCCTCCTTACCTCCCCCTGGCACCCCTGTCCCTACCTGGGCCTCCCTGCATTCCCGGGTGGTTGAGCTCACTTCTGACCCAAAGGTGCATCATCCACCCCCAGGCTCTGCTTCCCTGCCCAGGGCCCCTACCTCTCCCCCAAACAGTACCTCCAGGGTCCTCTAAGCACAGACTTGATCCATCCGCCCTGCTCCGACGCTCCCATGGCTCCCAGTGCCACACAGGGGCTGTTCCCAGGCCTGGCTCACCCCTCTGAGCATCTGCATTGTTTCCTCCTCAAATATCCTGCCTGATTCCATCTTGGCATCCCAGTTCTGATGCTGCCTCCTCCAGGAAGCCCTTCCTTGCCCTCTACCAGCCAAAGGTCCCCACTGTGCTCCTCGGTCCCTGCCCTGTCATCCGTCATCACTGTTTAGAACTTTCTTCCCCAATGGACCGGAAGACCTAGAGGGCAGGGCTGGAGCCGTCTGCATGCCTGCTGTGTCTCTAGCACTCGGGGCGTGTTTGATGAGTGAATCCCCGACTCTGGGCTCCAGTGAGGAGCCCTGCCACTTACGCCTTCCCTGGGGCTCTGGGAGGAAGTGACGCAGATAGTCAGCCAAGGCCTCCTATTCTCTAAAACCCGTCTCCTGAGGGAGGGTGTGAAGTGATTTCCCCAAGTCATGCGGCCAGGCGTTGGCAGGGCTAGGGTTTGAAAAAGGCAGCAGCCAGCACCCAGGCCTTACCAGCCATCGCGGTGCTGTGAGCTGGGCGGTGTCTTCAGCTGCACCCGTGATGTCCACAGATGCCCCTGAGTACTATGGGCAATACTGGGATCCTCATTTGGCCAAAAATGGAAGCCAGAGAGGTCAGCTCCCTTGCCCTGGCTCGGGCAGGGCACAGAGGGTATTCTGGTTTCGAACCCAGGTCCACTCCCAGTGCCCAGGTCCTACCTGGGTGGAACCAGCTTCTTCAGATAAGCAGCATTTGTCTCATGTGACCCACACCCTCTAGTTTAATCAGTCCTGTCTGCCCCCTCCCCCCAAAAAAAGAAAAGAACATTTATTTTTTTTAAAAGAAAGAGGGATACTCAACTGTATTTCTATATTCTTCTAATAATTAAAAAAAAGAAAAAAAAAAGAAAGAGGGACAGGGAGAGAGAGAGAAACAACTTTGTTTAGTTTTTCATGCGGCCTTTGTTGCTACAACACTCAGTTGTGTACGTGGTGCTGGGGTTTGAACTCGGGTCCTCGTGCATGCTAGGCAAGTGACGTAACCGCTGAGCCACCGCACCAGCCCTGAAAAGAACATTTATTGAGCACCTTGCATGACAGGCTGTCTAGGGACCCAGCAGTGACCCAGCCCTGCACTCTGGGGTCAGTCTTAGTGGGCTTTCTCCTTCTCCCTTCCAGGTCACCGAATGTCTGACCACCGTGAAGTCAGTCAACAAAACAGACGGTCAGACCCTCCTGGCCACTTTTGGAGTAAGGACCAGCAGCCCTGCTCCACCAGGGATTGCCCGTCCGCACCATTTCTAGGAAGCCCACACCCTTCCCTTCTGTCTCCCAGCCCACCCTTCCCTCCACTCCTTCATGTCCTCCGAGGACTAGCTTAGCTGGGACAGGGGTGAGGAGGGGTGGGGGGTTTGTGCTCACTGGCCCTGACCCTCGGCTTCCACCCTCCCCAGTCCCTGGAACAGCTCATTTCCGCATCACGGGAGGATCTGGCCTTGTGTCCGGGCCTGGGCCCCCAGAAGGTGAGAGCCCTGGGAAAGGGCTGGAGGGGTGGGGCTCAAAGCAACCTCAGACCCCAGAGTTTGGAGGTTTCTGGAGGGCCACAACCCTCTGCCTTTCGTACAGGGAGCAGCCAGCCATGCAGCTAGTCTAGGGCAGAATCCACATGGACTGCTGCTCTCCTACCCCTCGCGCCCTCCAGGCTGGGAGAAAAAGCCAGACCTCACTCCGGACGTTGTAGCAAACGCGGCTCATTTAATGAGGGCTTCTTGTTTCTCTCCCCACCTCAGGCCCGCAGGCTGTTTGATGTCCTGCACGAGCCCTTCCTCAAAGTGCCACGATGACCCAGCTGCTGGAGCCTCCAGTGTAACAATAAAGCATTCTCGCACCAGGCTCCTGCTGGGTTGCTGGGCCAGGTGCTGCCTGGGATGGGTTCGTCTCCTTTGCTCACCTTCTGATGGCCTGGGTGGGTCTAGTGCCTCAGTTTCCCTAGGGAGAGGCTACAGGATCCTGCTGTGGCTTCCTCTTCCGCTTCTTCTCCCATCTTTCTGTGGGAGCCACCTCCTGGGATTCCAGATTCAGCAGTGGCACTGGCACCTCCTCCTGGGGCACCAGCTCCGCCATCTCACTGTCCTGACTCTGCTTCTTCTTTTTCTTGGTCGATCCTTGTGCTGCCCTGACCTCAGGCTCACCCTCGCCCGGCTGCTCAGGCATCTCAGTCCCTGGCTCCATCGCCGTGTGCCCCTCTCTCTTCCTCTTGGTAGATGCTGGAGCTACTTGAGGCTCTAGGTCACCTGGCCGCTCAGGCTCCAGCATATTTTGCCGCTTTTCTTTCTTCTTCCTTTTCTTGGTGGCCAGCAGAGCTGCCTCGGGCTGAGGCCCAGCTTCGCCTGGCAGGCCAGGCTGTGTCATCTGATGGAGGGCCAGAGCTCTCATCACTGGCTCCATGCCCTCAGTCCCCGGCTCCACCACTGCATCCTGCCTCTTTTTTTTCTTCTTCTTCATGGGTGGCAGTGGGATGGTTTCCTCCTGCAGCTCCTTCACCTGTGGCTGAGACTCAGCAACTACCAGCCCCACTTCCACCCGCTTTTGTCTCTCCTTCTTGCTGGAGGGTAGGACCAGGTCTTCAGGAGACTCTGTGTTGACCCTGAGATCCAGCTCTGCGGTCCTTTCTTCTGGCTCTGGCACCCCCACCTCTGGACCTACTGCTTCAGCCCCTTTGGGCTTCTTGTTCCTCTTCCTCGTGGGCGAGGGGAACGGAACCCCCAGAGGCTCCGTCACCTCTGCTGCTTCCAGCTGCTGCTTCTTCTTCTTCTTCCCTATGTTCGCTTCTAGGGAGCTCAAAGTTGTGTCCCCCTTCAAGGCCCCACACCCGTTCACTGTCTCTAGGGTAGCCGAAGCCTCTGGCATCTGCTGCTTCTTTTTCCTCTTCCCTAATGCAGGCGACTTAAGTGCCAGAGTTGACCCAGGCCCTGTCACCGGTGGGTTGCCTCCGAAGGCACAGAATCGAGGCCTCAGGCCAGGGGGGATCTGTGGTGGGGGACTTGCTGGAATGGGCTGCAGAGGGATCCTTGACAGAGATTCTTGGGGGCCCTCAAAGATCCTTAGGCTGCCCTGGGGGGCAGGGGCACAAGTAAGTTCACCGCCTGCGTGGGCTGAGGGAGCCAGCAGGGTTGCTTCTCCGGCCTGGAGGCCACTGCTGCCCAGGACCCGATAGCGGTGCCGCTTGCCTGCCAACTTGCCCTTCACAGTCTGGGAGCCTGCGAGAGGCACCAGCCGCCCGTTGAGGCTGAAGAGAGAAAGGGAGAGTGCAGAAGCTTGGTCAGATCCGGTTGGTGAGACCCCGGGTTCCTCAGAAGTGTCCCTCCAGACTCCCCCCAGGATCAGCCTTGCGGTGGGTGGGACCACTCACCTGTCCGGGGCAAAGTCTGCAGGGGCCTGGATGAGCCACAGCTCCGTATCTGGGCCTGTCAGTGCCTCCAAGGACAGACGAGGGGGCTCTGAGGCTGGGGAGATCGCGGTGAAGTTGGGGGGGCAAGAGAAGCGAGCGGCACCTGCGGGAGAAGGGGACAAGGGGATCTGACAAACCCTGAAGGGCTCCCGACCTGGCGCGCGTCCCACTCCCCTCCCCCGTCTTTCCGGCGCCCACCTCTTCTCCGGGGACGTTCCCATCTCCACCCCTGGGGCGCCCTTCTCACCGCCACCCCCAAGGTCCCCGAATGTCCCAACTCCCGGCCGCTCGTCGGGAGCTACGCCCTCTCCGCAGGCCCAGCGCCCAGAGAGGCCCCGTTTTTCACCAGGACTCTTCCGGGCACCCCGTCCTCCTCCCACGCGCCCCGGCGTCCACACGCCGCTCACCCGCGGGCTGGGTCCGCTCCATCGCGAGCCCCGCGCAGACCCCGCGGCCGGCGCGCGCAGACCCAGGCGGACCGCGTGGCCTGGGGGCGGGGCCGGCGCGCGCGGCCCGAGGCGGATCACGTGGGCCCGGGGGCGGGGCCTCCTCCGGGAGCGCCCAAGTGGCGGAGGAGCGCGGGGCCGTCCCTCCGCGCCGTTCGCTCGGTAGGGCGGAAAGCAGGGACGTTTCCACTGTGCGGGGCAGACCAGCAAGAACGGAATATTTTCCAAAAATCTGCTGCAGAAGAAGGTGATTCTCTTGCTTCAGGAGTCAGCCGCGCCGCGTCTCGGCGAGCTTCCCCCACAGTATCTAGATGATTTATTCCAACACCGCCTTAAAGGGGCAGTCGCAGTGATAGGCCCTAACTCTTAAAGAGACAGGAATATCGATTGGACCGAAATTCTTTAAGAGGCAGGTAAGATTTCTAGTTGGTAGGACGGTGCTTTCAGCATTAGAATCCCTTCTGGAGAGGCCCAGGTGCCTTGGAAATCTAGGACTTGAAAGGGAGAGTTCGGAAAATGGAGGAATAAGGGTAATTTCCCCGACAGGGCTTGAACTACCAGCCAGAGGCGGGGCTTTGGACTGGATTAGCGGGAAATACAAGGGGAGGAGCCTGCGGGTCTGGGGGCCGAGCCTCGGGAGCGGGACACGCGTGGAACTGGACCTGTGCCGGCTAAGGGTCGGGACTCGTGGACGAAACAAGACTCGTAAATGCCCTCGAGGATCTAGTCTCAGGCTTGAACAATACTCCCTACGACTGAGGAAGGGAGAGGGAACTGAAGTCCTTCCCCATCGCCAACCCCTCCCTGCCCCGAGGCGCGTGTAAACAGCGGCACGTGGATGCGGATTTGGGGGACGCGCCCACGCCCCTTCCCACCAGAACTGCACCGCGTGGGGCGGCGGGTGGAGCCGCGGGACAGTGGCTAGACTGGGTGACCCGACTGCATTCCTGGACGGTGTGTCAGCGCCGCTTCCCGCCCCCTCTGCCGAGATTTCGGATCCTGCTCGAGCTGGGGTTCCCCCTTCCTCTGAGGCTTGCCGGAGCAGAGGGAGGATCAAGCGGGGTAGGAAGTGTTCTTTCCGCCAGGGATCTTCAAACTGACCCGCGCGTGGGCGAGAGAAACTTTGGGGTGCCGCCCCTGTGGGCTCCAAGACTACAATTCCCAGAGTTAGCAAAGCTAAGGCTCCGGACGTCGGTCGCGGGTGCTGCTGGGGTTTGTAGTGCAGCCGGCCTGGGCTCTTGCTTGGAAATCCTGTGCACTTTCTACCGCCCCTTTTCGTCCACCTGGAGAAGGTCGCTCAGAGACCCAACCGGTTACTGAGTTAGCAAGGCTCACTTCTCACCGTGGGAGTGGAGCCTGTGACTTTCCCCCAGCCTCTGATTTTATGCCCCTTTGGCGGTCTCCAAATCTTCACTCAGGAAAGGGGAAACAGCCCGGAGGGGTGGGAAAGGGCTCAGGAGTCCGTGTTCTGCAGCCACATGAAGTGGGAGTCTCTGCCCTTCTGTGTCTTGAGTGTACAAGAGGAGTTTAGAGCTGTGTCCCACAGACGCGGGGAATCTCGGGCTTTGCTCTTCCTATCTCTGAAACGGATTTAGGGTGAATCCATCTGGGAACGGCTGAGTCCTGTTCCTCCTGGACTACAAGTCCCAGGGTGCTAGAGGAGATTTCTGTTCCCCCTCCCCTGCGGGGACCCGCCTCCCTCCAGCCTGAGTCACGTCGTCTAACCTGTTCCCGGCTCCTGCCCCGCCCCGTCCTCCGCTCCCCGCAGCTGGAGCCGGAGCCGGAGGAAGACCCCCGGTGCCAAGATCTGCCCCGGACCGTGAGTTCCACCCTCCTGGGGTCCGGCGACCCTGGAGGAACCAGACACCGCGTCCGTGGGAGGAGTGGGAAGGGACTCGGACGCCAGGTCCCAGAGCAGAATTTGGGGTGCGCAGACGCCCGGGTCCCTGGAAAAAGAGAAGTAGGATGTCTGAATCACTGGGTGGAAGGAGAGGGGGATCGGATGTCTCAGTTCTTGGAATGGAGGGCTCGGAATCAAAGGGGTCCAGTGAGACGTTCGAGGTGGGATTCCCGAGGCTCTTGAGTTGGAGGCTTTTGGAAGTTTGAATCCTTGGGAAATATTGGGGTCTCGGATCCCTGAATCTTAAACAGAAATGGAAGGCACGGAATGGGGGGACTCTAGAATGGGTGATCACCCTACCGTGCTCCGGCTGCCTTCTTGGCTGAGCCTCTAGGTCTCTAAGCAGAATTAAGGGTGGGTCAGGGATAGTGGCACCTGGGTCTCTGAAATGGGGCGGGACAAGTACCCCGGGATTCCTGTGGAGAGTATGTCCCGTCCTTCCCCCTACTTTCCGGCTCTAGGGTGGGGGCAGGGGGTGAGAAAACCAGGGCAGCTCTCCAGCCTCCCCTGTGCTGCTGAGCGAACCCCAACATGTCATTAACTGAGGCGTCAGACCTGCCAAACCAGAGGAGGGACATCCGCCCCAGGGCGCCCCCTGGCGGGGGTGGGGGCCCTCTTTTTGCCCCATGAGGATGGGAAATATCTGGGGTTTGCAGAGGTCATTCTAGAGCCTATGGCAGAATTCCAAAATGCGGGGTTGGATTCTGGGTCGCTTGCGTGGCAGGGCACTTGAGCATTACACAAAGAGCAATTGGTAAACTGAGGCTTAGAGGTGACAGGAAGCAGAATTGGGGTCAGGATTTGACCTCTCCTTTCCTCTTATGGCAGCCCTCTGGGGGGCAGATTTTCTAACCTCCCTCCCAGAGCTCCTTGCCCTGACTCTGAGGTGAGAAAATGTCACCTCCACTCCCACTGTCTGACCTGAGGTACTGTGAGAGATAAGGGAGGGATAGAGGCTAATTCTGGAGGTGTCTGCCCTTGAGGCTGGGGGAGGGCAGGGGCAGGCAGACACCTCCCTCTCTCTCCTGGCTTTCCGCCCCCATGCATTATGTGGGGGGATTAAACAGGGAGCTGGAGGGAGTGGGGAGGAGGATCTGCCCGGAGAGGGGTATTTGCTAAGGCTTGGGCTTGAAGGGCATTGGTGGCAGCCTGAAATGAAATAAAAAATAATAACTGTGGCTGCCAAAACAGGGCTCCTGTTGAGCCAGGCTTGGGTCTGGCAGGTAGACAGGATAAATCCCATTGTCTAGAGAAGTCTCAGGTGACCGCCCAAAAATTGGACCTATGAGTTACACCTTTAATGAGGTCTGCTGACCCAGGGAAGGACTCCTCCCTATAGTGGGGAAACTGAGGCTGGAATGCAGAAACTGCTCATACTCTGGGCTTTTGCCAGCTTCTGTCTGGAATCTTCCAGGGCTCTCCCTGTCCCTGTCCCCAAGTTACTGGGCATGATCACTGAGCAACTCAGGAATGTGTGGGAGGAGTTTAGAGCTCTGAGATTCTCAGGCCCAGGGAGCTGAGACCAGAGGCTTTGAAAATTAGGACTTTTAGAATCTCAGAGTTGAAAGGGCCCTTTGGGGAGAAAAATTACTTAGGGTCTTGAGACCTCACTCAGCCTGCCCCTGTGTTATCTTAATGAACCATCAAGGAAGGATGTTTTAGAATTCCAGATGTGTTCCAGGCACAGTGGCATAAGCCAGTCATCCCAGGAGGCTGAGGCAGGAGGATTGCTAGTTCAAAGCCAGCCTCAGCAATTTAGCTAGGCCTTAAGCAACTTACCAAGGGGCTGATGATGTGGCTTAGTGGTAGAGTGCTTGCCTTGCATGCATGAAGCCCTGGGCTCAATCTCCAGCAACCCCCCCCCCCCATAAAAAAGCTACTTAAGGAGACCCTGTCTCAAAATAAAAAAGGATATGGCTCAGAAGTTGAGCACCTGTGTTCAATCCCCAGTACAAAACAAAAAAAGAAAAAGAAGGAAGAATTATGAGTGTGTGGACTTTATTTATTTCATGCACTGCATTCTTCTAAACACTAGCTAAACCAGGTCAGCCAATCCTCACACCCATTTGAGGTGAAGACATTAATTCTCCCACTATGTACATGGGGATACAGAGGTATAGAAGCTAAATAACTAGCGGAGGTAGAGGCTTACAGAGGGGAAGCCCCTAGCCCATTCCACAGAGGTCAGCACAGGAAAATAAGCCCCCAGAGAAGGTGGGGCCCCTCCCAAGTGACACTGTCGGAACAAGGTGCTGCCAGTCTATTCTGGCGCCCTGACCTGGTTCCTCCTGAGGACGACTCCTCCAGGAAGCCCACAGGATCCTTAAGGCCAGAGGAACTGGCTGGGGTGCAGAGGAGGCGTGGAGAGGGGAGCCCAGGGGAGGATACCTGGAGGTGGATGGCAGCCGCGGGAGGGGGGCGAAGTTGGAGACGTGCCCAGGGAAGAGGACCTGAGGGCGGAGGGCAGGGGCAGGAGCCTGGGAACTGCGACGCGGCCCGCGCCTCGCCCTCGTGCCCCGCCCGCCTCGGGAGCTGCGCACCTGCCCGGGCCCGCCGCGCATTCCGGGGGTCTGAGCTCAGGCGCGGTCGGGCCGTGTCCGGGCGCCCTCTGGCGGTCCCGGCACCAGCCTGCGGGACGATCCCACACCCAGAGCGGGCCTTTCCTTAGGATGACTTTCGGGAAGCTGCAGTCCCCGAAAGGACCGCTTACTGCCGGAGCTGGCACTGGAGGCCGCAGAAAATTGATCGTTTTTGTATTTTAACAGACGCAGTGGTTCCTGTGTATCTCTGAGATTCTAAAAGCCCCGGGTTTTGATTCCTATAGCCTCTACCTTCTGAGGCCTCAATCTCAGAGCCCTGAATCCCTCCTGCTCCTTCAGACCAGATGGACCCTCGCAGTAGTCCTACGAGGTGAACAGCTGTCTATCCCCGCCTTGCAGGCTAGGAGAGGAAGCGCTGGCAGAGCCTGACAGGGGAGTCTGGCTCATTGCTGTAGACTTCCAAGACGGTGCGATCCCTAGAAAGTGGCATAGGAACGCAGAAGTCCGGACTAGCCAAACTCGAGAATTCTAGAATGTTCCAAAGATAGAATCTTGGATTTAGAACTCTCCAATAACTCCCAAGTCGAGGGATTCCATCCCTATGGAACTTTAATTACAGTCTCAAGGTCCCTACGTTTTCAAAATGAAGGAGCCTTAGAGATTGAAGGGGATTTTGAAAATAGTTGGTCACGTTCTTCCATTGTGGGGAAACGAAGGCCTTAGGAGTGCGGAGGAGTCAACCCCCAAGGTCACAGCTCCCAGCACACCCAAATGAGCTGCCAACTCCAACAGCTTCTGTTCCTGTGCTTTCCCAGACAGAAGCTGGTATCAGCATGCCCCAGCTGGCCCTGCTGCCCACGCCTTACGGCCACAGCTAAGAGGTCCCTGCAGCAAGGAGGTGACAGGGCTGTCGGGCGTGGCGGCTACCATGGGGATGAGATGGGGCTGGCTTGACTGGTTCCCGGTGGCCTACATCCCTCCCACTGCTGCCACCCCTAGCCACCTCCCTGTTCCTCCTCCCCTCCTCCTAGCAATGGGTCAGCTCCTCTTGAGGAGAAGAGGCTGAACAGTCACTGCCCTCTGGGACTCCTCCAGGCTGGTGGAGAGGACACGGATTTAACAAGTTAAATCTGTTGTGAGATCCAGTTCTACCAACTTCTTGCAGGGGACCTTGGACAGACATTTCTAAACCTACTTTCTTGCCTGCCAGGGTGGTTTTGACCGTGGAATGCGGTATAGAATGCAAAGCATTTAGCGCGATTCCCGCGACAGGTGGCTCTACAATTAGTCGTTCTTGTTTTTATTACACTGTACTCCAAGTAGTGGACGTGGGCTCTGGAACATGTTAGATGCACAGCTATTATTTAAAAGAATATGTCCTGCATCTAGCACAGTGTCTCCTGATCCCTAGTTGGCATTCAGCACGGTAACTGATAGTCACAATTTCATTCCATGTTCATTGGCACCAAATAGATGATTAATAGATACTTGTTGAAGAAATTGATTCATTTCATTAGAGCAGAGATAAAGAGATAACGAGGAACCACGTTAAAGAGAGAATTGTCTGGAACCTTCTAGGACGGGTTTGGACCTCTAGGTAGTGAATGGACTGGGCTTTGAAGGGATTGACATTTCCCAGCTGGGGAAGTGGAAGGGCAAAGCGCATCTGGCAGAAGGAACGAGGAGTAGAGGCGCTGTCGGGCTCCTGCTGGCCCCGGGGTCCCTGAGGGCCGGGTCTGAGACGGCTCCCCCCACCACGCAGGCGCCCCGCCCCGGCCGGCACCATGGACAGCGAGGCGTTCCAGAGCGCGCGGGACCTTCTGGACCTGAACTTCCAGTGTGAGCTGGGGTCTGGGGCGGGGCTTGCGGGTTCGGGGCCCTGCCAGGAGGCCGGGTCCTTACCGTCCCTCCCACCTGCCCAGCGCTGGCCATGAAGCACATGGACCTGAAGCAGATGGAGCTGGACACAGCGGCGGCCAAGGTGGATGAACTGACCAAGCAGCTTGAGTCGCTGTGGTCAGACTCGCCAGCGCCACCTGTCCCCCAGGCTGGAGTCCCCGCTAGGGTGAGCCTTGATCCTGCCCTGACCCCCAAAGCCAGCTTCTCTCCACATCCAATCCAGAGGCTTGGATTTTAGTCAAGATTGCCCCCTGTGGTTGTGTAGGTTGAACGGTATCCAAGGACACTTGAAAGAGAGGACCAGTGGAATTGGACGTCTAACAGGACCCCCGGAAGCAAGGGGGCCTTTTCCTAAGTCGCACAAAGGAGACACACAGTGACAGGCTAGCCTCAGTCCTAAGTCAGGGCTCTTTCCCCGACACAGCTCACCTGAGCTCCCAGTGCCTAAATTTCCACCCTGGTGCAAGTCTTCAGGGTTGACATTTGATGACCTCTTCTGATGTCCCCCACTGACCCCTCCATTAATGTGTCCTTTGACCCCTCAACGTGCCGGCCTCCCCACAGCAGTCCCGGTACAGCTCCAGCCCGGTCCCCGAGCCTTTCGGCAGCCGAGGGTCCCCCCGGAAAGCAGGAACGGACAGCGCAGACACCCAGTTTGGCCGCTCCGAGAGTGCCCCGGCCCTGCACCCCTACAGCCCGCTGTCCCCCAAGGGCCGGCCGTCGTCTCCGCGCACCCCGCTCTATCTGCAGCCCGACGCCTATGGCAGCCTGGACCGCGCGCCCTCGCCCCGGCCCCGCGCCTTCGAAGGCGCCGGCAGCACCCTCGGCCGTGCGCCCTCCCCGCGGCCGGGGCCAGGCCCGCTCCGCCAGCAAGGGCCCCCCACGCCCTTCGACTTCCTGGGCCGCGCGGGCTCCCCGCGTGGCAGCCCCCTGGCCGAGGGTCCCCAGGCCTTCTTCCCGGAGCGCGGGCCGTCGCCGCGCCCGCCAGCCGCTGCCTTCGACGCGCCATCGGCCTTCGGGAGCCCGCTGCTGGGCGCGGGCGGCAGCGCCTTCGCCCCGCCTCTGCGCGCCCAAGGTGAGTGCGGCCCGGGCCGCGGGGACGCGGGGTGGGTCCTGCCTCCCCTCGTCCTCACACCCTCCCACCCCAGACGACCTGACGCTGCGCCGGCGGCCCCCGAAAGCCTGGAACGAGTCTGACCTGGACGTGGCGTACGAAAAGAAATCTACGCAGACAGCGAGCTACGAACGTGAGCGCGGGAGGCCCGGGAGGGGACCCCGGGGAAGGACCCACCACCCTCGACCTAATGGTTCCCGCCCCTCAGGCCTGGACGTCTTTGCGCGGCCCGCCTCGCCCGGCCTGCAGCTGTTGCCCTGGAGAGAGAGCAGCCTGGATGGGCTGGGGGCTACGGGCAAGGTGAGGGGCAGGGACACTAGGTGAGAGGAGGTGGCCCAGTCTCGGTGCGCTTCCTCGCCCCCTGCCTTCCCGGCCTATCCTCTCCCTTCTCACCCCCTGTCCCTACCGCTCCTCCTCCCTTTCCCATCTGAGCCTCCCCTCCGCTCCCGCCCACCTTTCCGCTTCTCTCCCCCAGGACAACCTCACCAGCGCCACCCTGCCGCGCAATTACAAGGTCTCTCCTCTGGCCAGCGACAGGCGTTCTGATGTAGGCAGCTACCGCCGATCTCTGGGCGCCCCAGCGCCGTCAAGCACCTTGCCCCGCAGCTGGCAGCCTGTCAGCCGCATCCCTATGCCCCCCTCCAGCCCCCAGCCCCGCACTGCCCCTCGCCAGCGTCCCATCCCCCTCAGCATGATATTCAAGCTGCAGAACGCATTCTGGGAGCAAGGGGCCGGCAGGACCATGCTCCCGGGGTCCCCCATCTTCTCCCGAGCACCCCTCCCTAAGCTGCCTCCCCAGACCCAGCTGCAGCCCCAGCCCCAACCTCAGGCCCAGTTGCCTCCTCAGACCCAGCCCCAACCCCAGTCCCAACCCCAGCCCCAGCCCCAGCCTCAGCCTCAGCCACAGCCCCAGCTCCAGCCCCAGCCCCAGCCCCAGCCCCAGGCCCAGGCCCAAACCCAGGTACCAGTTCCCCAGATTCCCCAACAGACATGGCCACCCGTGAATGAAGGTGAGTCAGTAATGGGGGCCCCAGAGGGCTGGTTGGGAGGACAGGTGACAGGGACAGATCATCTGGGAAAGCCAGGAAAGCCATCACAGCCAAATCCAGACACTGTTCCTACAGAGAGCTAGGCCAGATGAACTTGGGAATTTGCATAGGAGCCAGGATATACAGTGCTTAAACATGGAGTCAGACTGCCTGCTTTCACACTGTGTGACCTCAGGCAGGTCACTTGACCTCTCTGGGTCACAATTTCTTTTCTTTCTTCTTTTTTTTTTTTTTCAAGAGAGAAGGACAGTGAGAGAGACAGAGGTATAACTTTATTTAGTTTTTCACATGGGCTTTGTTGCTCCAACACTTAGTTGTGTACGTGGTGCTGGGGTTTGAACCCGGGTCCTCATGCTTGCCCGGCAAGTGCCGAAACCGCTGAGCCACCGCTCCAGCCCCTCTTCTTTTTTTTTTTTTTTTTTTAAATAGAGAGGGACAGTGAGAGAAAGAGAGAAACAACTTTATTTAGTTTTTCACATGGCTTTCATTGCTCCAACACTCAGTTGAGTACGTGGTGCTGGGGTTTGAACCTGGGTCCTCGTGCTTGCCAGGCAAGCACCGAAACCACTGAGCCACCGCTCCAGTCCCAGCCACAATTTCTTAAAGTGTAAAAGCTGAACAATGATAGAACCTATCTTGTTAAATACCACATTGAGTCCTTGAAATAGGGCACAATGCATAGTAATCCCACAATAGCCGTTTTATTTGTTACAATAATTATTCATGTTTTTATGGTGTGAGATCTGTGGAGTTAAGCAGAGATGGTTTCAGAGTTTCTGCCACTGACTTGCTTTGTGACTCAGGATAAGTTACCTAACTTGTCTGAGTATCTGTTTGCCCATCTGGGAAGAAAGATTAATATCTACCTTATAGGAGTGTGACAGGGATTATGACATAATAAAGAGTAATTGATTGTTAGGCTGTGCAGGCTTGGTGGTGCATGCCTATAATCCCAGCAACTCAGGAGGCTGAGGCAGAAGGATCACAAATTCAAGGCCAGCCTCAGCAACTTAGCAAAATCCTGTCTCAAAATTTTAAAAAATATATAAATATATATATAGAGAGAGAGTGTGTAGTGTGTGTGTGTGTTTCTGTATTTATATGGCTGGAGATGTAGCATGGTGTTAAAGTGCCTTTGGGTTCAATTTCCAGTATAAAAAAGAAAAAAGGAGTGATACTCTTCCCACCTGCTTGCTCCTTTTTGCTTTTACACCTGAGCCACATCCCCAGCATACACCCTCTTTTTTTATTTTTTTAAAGAGAGGGACAGTGACAGAGAAAGACAAAATCAACTTTATTTAGTTTTTCATGTGGCTTTCGTTGCTTCGACACTTTATTGTGTACATGGTGCTGAGATTTGAACCCAAGTCCTTGCACATGCCAGGCAAGCGCCCTGACTGCTGAGTCGCTGCTCCAGCCTCATCCCCAGCCCTTTTTGTTTTTTATTTTGAGACAGGGTCTCACTAAGTTGCCTTGGGCCTCCCTAAGTTGCTGAGGCTTGCAATCCTCTCGGCCTTCTGAGCCTCTGGGATCCTGGTGTGCGCCACAGCACCCAGTTCCCGCCTGCTTTGGAAGCATTGCAAGAGCGAAGACAGAAGAGGTCATGAAATGACTGCTAGGAATCCTTAGGATCTTGGAAGGTCAAGTCTGTCATGGTTGCTAGCAGTACACAGATTCGGGAATCAGCCAGCCTTGCATATAAAGTGCCAAGCACATCCTAGGTGCTTGACAAATGGGAGATATAGTTGTGTGTTATTCACAGCCAAGGGAATGTGTAGTTCAGAGAGGGCAAGAAACTGCCCTGAGGCCACACAGCATAAGGTGCTGATTGCAGGTCCTGGAAGGAAGTTGTGGGGAGTCTTGTGGGCCTCCTCTGACTTGTCCTCTGATTGGGCTTTTGTTCCTGCTAGGCTTCCTCAAACCTCCTGCTGAGATGGAGCCTGAGCCGGAGCTGGAGGGGCTGCTGACACCAGTGCTGGAGGCTGGCGATGCAGATGAAGGCACTGTAACTCGTCCCCTCAGCCCCACAAGGCTGCAGCCAGCGCTGCCACCGGAGGCCCAGTCGGTGCCTGAGCTGGAGGAGGTGGCACGAGTGCTGGCGGAGATTCCTCGGCCCCTGAAGCGCAGGGGCTCCATGGAGCAGAGCCCTGCCGTGGCCCTGCCCCCCACTCACAAGAAGCAATACCAGCAGATCATCAGCCGCCTCTTCCACCGGCACGGAGGGCCGGGGCCTGGGGGGCCCGAGCCAGAGCTGACCCCCATCACCGAGGGGTCTGAGGCCAGGGCAGGGCCCCCTGCTCCTGCCCCACCGGCTCCCATACCACCCCCCGCCCCACCCCAGAGCAGCCCACCAGAGCAGCCCCAGAGCATGGTGAGTAAACAGGAAGATGCGGCTTGCATGAGAGTCTGGGACTCTACTCTCCCATCCTTCACGGAGTCGGTCTCTGGTCCCCGAGGCCGTGTGGCTAAGTGCACCAGCTGCAGAGCTGGGCTTGCCTGGGCTTGAGTCCTGGCTCCATGCCACTCACTGGCTGTGCAATCTTGGGTGAGTCACTTAGCCTCTCTGGGCCTCAGTTTCCTCATCTGTGAATGGGGGTGAGAATGACAGCAGCCACGGGTCAGTTATGTCAGGTGGGTAGAATGGTGCCTGGCCGGTGAAGGGTCAGTGCCCTTGCCACCATTGCCCAGGGAATGGTCTCTGCTGATCTCGGATGTGACCCTGTACTGTGGCTTCGGGCAGAGCTGCAGTCAGACGGAACAGTCCTGAACAGTGTGGGTTGACAGGTACAGGACAATTCCCAGAGAGGTGGGGGTGAAGCAGACACCCCAGAATGCCTATTCCCAGCCCCTCCTCAGGGCAGAGCCAAGGGTGTTGAGGCTCGGGACCCTGAAATCAAGAGGGGAAGAATGTCACCTTGAAATGGGACAGTTGTCCCATCAGAGAAGCACAATATCCTGACCACAGAGAAAGTTGAAAAGTCACAGAATACAAGAATTAAACTCTGGGAGCACAATCTTAGGACAGGAAAATATTAGAATTCAAGAACACTGGCCAGGTGCTGTGGCCCACGCCTGTAATCCCAGCAGCTCAGGAGGCTGAGGCAGGAGGATCACAAATTCAAGGCCAGCCTCAGCAACTTTGCAACACCCTCAAAAAAAAAAAAAAAAAAAAGGAATGGGTAGGAGAGGGCTGCGGATGTGGCTCAGTGATTAAGTGTCCCTGGGTTCAATGCCTGGTACCAAAAATAAAAGCCAAAAAAAAAAAAAAAAAACACCCAAAGCCAGGAACTTAGAATTGTAGAACACTGAAGGCTTAAAAATCAGGGTCTTAGAATTATTGAGTAATGCCACAGACTGATGGTCATTAATGACTTTTGAAGTCACCAAAGCTGAAAAGTAAAAACTCTGATAATTCGAATTTGTACAGACTAGCACACTAGTATGTTGTAATACAAGAGTAATATTTTAAATTAACATTTTCTACCATAAACACCGTAGAAAAGGTGGGAGAAATAGAAATTGAAAAGGAGAACAAAATCACAGCACTCTGAGAGCCGTGATTAACATTTTGAGTATTTCTTTCACTCCTTTGAAATGAAATTGTAATAGCAAAATATGAAAGTTCTGAATTGTAGAATCTCAGGATTGCAAAATCCTGGCCTCTCCATAATTCAGGATTGTACAGCTTTACTTTTATGCAATCACAGTATATTGGAAACTTGAAGTAATAGTGCCCACCTGTAATCACAGCTGCTTGAGAGGCTGAGATAGAAGGATCATAGGTTTGAGGCTCACTGGGGCAATGTAGCAAGAATCTGTCTCAAAATTTAAAAAACAGAATTAAAAAAATGTAAAGGAGTTGGGATGTAGCTCAGTAGTAGAGCTCTTGCCTGGCATGTGCCTGGCCCTGGGTTCAATCCCCAGTACTGCAGAGAAAAAAAAAGAAAAAGAAAGAAAAGTGACTGAGCATCTGGCAGGCACGATGGTGCACACACCTACAATCCCAGCAACCTGGGAGGCTGAGGCAGGAGGATCACAAGTTCAAAGCCAGCCTCAGCAACTTAGGGAGGCCCTGTCTCAAAATAAAAACACAAATAAATAAAACATCTGGCTCAGGGATTAAGCACTCCTGGATTCAATCCCCAATACCAAAACCAAAAACAAACAGCGAAGCAAGACTTTGGATTCAGCACCTCTGAATTCCAGGATCTTGCAGTCACTGAAACCCTGAAGACAGCCGAGAATAACAATCACTGCACACTCACACCTCCAAATAAATCAGTCTTATAGGAGAATTGAAAATCAGAAAGTATAAGGAACAACACGATAGCTGCTCAGATTCCAAACCTCTGGAATTAAGACCATCTTGTCCTGCGTGCTTCATGGCACGAGAGCGTATATATCCATCATCTGTGTGCTTCAACATATCTTTTTAAAAAGAGAGGGAGAGTGAGAATCAATTTTACTCAGTTTTTCATGTGCGTAGGTGGTGCTGGGGTTCGAACCCTGGTCCTCGCACATCCCAGCCCTGACCACTGTGCCACCGCTCCAGCTCTAGTATCTTCTTTTGCATATCCCGCTGTGTGTGCGTGCACGTGTGCGCGCTGGCTGAATAACTAGGGGCTCAGGTCTCAGGGCTCTGCAGTCTCTAGAGGGGCCGGGCGCCCCAGCCCCTCTGAGCCGGGACTCGACCTCCCTCCCTGGGTGCCTGTGCAGATGGGCAGTGTGGGGCGGCAGCTGCCGGTGCATAAGCCTGCTGTGTCGCCCTCCTCCGGGGAAGGGCTAAGCTGGTGTCTCAAGTCCCGGCCCTGTCCCGCAGGAGATGCGCTCGGTGCTGCGGAAGGCGGGCTCCCCGCGCAAGGCGCGGCGGGCGCGTCTCAACCCGCTGGTGCTGCTGCTGGACGCGGCGCTGACCGGGGAGCTGGAGGTGGTGCAGCAGGCGGTGAAGGAGGTGAGGGACCCTGAGCTGGAGGTGGCGGGGGTGGGGAGACAGCCCCGGGACTGAGTCCCTTCCCGCTCCGCTCAGATGAACGACCCGAGCCAGCCCAATGAAGAGGGCATCACCGCCCTGCACAACGCCATCTGCGGCGCCAACTACCCCATCGTGGACTTCCTCATCGCCGCGGGCGCCAACGTCAACTCCCCGGACAGCCACGGCTGGTGAGGCCGAAGCCCCGGGGCTGGCGCCAGGCGTGGGCGGCCCCGCGGGCTGGGGTGTCCCTCTCATGCAGCCTTCCCACGCCTAGGACACCTCTGCACTGCGCGGCGTCTTGCAACGACACCGCCATCTGCACCGCACTCGTGCAGCACGGGGCCGCAATCTTCGCCACCACCATCAGCGACGGCGCCACCGCCATCGAGAAGTGCGACCCCTACCGGGAGGGCTACGCAGAATGCGCCACCTACCTGGCAGGTGCGAGCCAGGGCTGGGGCTCGAGGGCTGGCGCCCTGGACCTCCACCTGGGTGCTGCACCAAACCAGGTGGCGGAGGCGGAATCACCGAAGAGAGGGAGGCGGGCTGGTCCGCCTGCGGGGGTGGGGGGCTTGCGGTGGGGAGGGGGACTCGCAGACTGTGCCATTCGAGCGGGACACCTGTGGGGAGGCGGGCGGTGGTGGTGACTGCTGCCCGATGCTTTCTCACCTGTGGGGTGGGAAGTTGGAGGTTCCAGCTGTTCCCGGCACCTGGCAGTGCTACACACCTGGCAGGTGAGCAGGCCGCGCTGCTGGGAAGGGACCTAGGGACTCTTGCACTTTTAGGGCCTGCTCTCCAGGGGGCCAGGCTTGGGAGGGGCAGCAGGGGCGGCTGACTTTAGGATTCAGCAGCTTCCACCTGGGGAAGGGCAATGGCTCAGCTGGATGTGCCCTGGCGTCCTGGAGTGTTAGAGGACTTCCCTCCCGCTCCCATCGCCAGACGTGGGCGTGCACAGCTTTAGGTGGCTCCCGTGCCCCCCAGTCGCCGGGGCCGGGCTCTCACCGGGCGGCCGTGGCGTTTTCAGACGTGGAGCAGAGCATGGGGCTGATGCACAACGGGGCTGTGTACGCTCTCTGGGACTACAGCGCCGAGTTCGGGGATGAGCTGTCCTTCCGTGAGGGCGAGTCTGTCACCATCCTGCGGAGGGACGGGCCAGAGGAGACCGACTGGTGGTGGGCTGCGCTGCACGGCCAGGAGGGCTACGTGCCGCGGAACTACTTCGGGGTGAGCCCAGAAGCTACTGTGACGGCTTCCTGGTGGCAGGGTGGGGCAGATCACAGGAAAACAGGAGGGCGAAGGACAGCTATATAGTGGGCCAAGGAGACTAGAAGGTCGTTATTGGTGGAAGCGAGGAGAGGAAACGCCCGTTGCAGTAATGGTGGGGGCTGAGGGGGCGTCCCCTAGAGTTCCGGAAGTGGGTGGGAGGAGCCGCACAGGGCTGGTACTTTGGGGGTCTTTACCAGTCCTGCCATTTGGTCACGCTCGTCAGATGCTTTTCTTGGGTTGGGAGCGTGGACTGTCCAGCATGCACAAGATCCTGCGTTCCACCCCCAGCACTGCCAAAAGAAAAAAAAGTTTTTATTATCATCTATGATTATTATTTTACTTTTTTGGTACCAGCGATGGAACCCAGGAGTGCTTAAACTCTGAGCCACGTCCTCCCCCTTGTTTTGGTACCAGGGATTGAACCCAGATGTGCTCTACCATTGAGCCACATCCCCAGCCCTTTTTATTTTTTATGCAGAGACAGGGTCTCATTAAGTTGCTTAGGGCCTTGCTAAGTTGCTGAGGGTGGCTTTGAACTTGCAGTCCTCCTGGTCAGCCTCCCAGGCCACTGAGACTGCAGGTGTGCGCCACCACGCCTGGCTCATCCTTGTTATTATTTTTTTTTTAAGAGAGAGGGAGAGAAAAAGAGAATCAATTTTATTAGCTTTTCATGTGGCCTTTGTTGCTCTGACATCATGGGGTTCAAACCCACATCCTGTGCATGCCAGGCAAGCACTGAAACCGCTGAGCCATCGCTGCAGCCCCATCCTTGATTATTTTGGTGGGAGGTTAAAGAAGACCCCCATCTTAGTGATGGGGGAGCTAAAGCCCAGCAGCTGGGCACTGTGGAACACAGCTGTAATCCCAGCTACTTGGGAGGCTGAGATAGGAGGATTCCAAACTTGCGGATCCTCAGCAGCTTAGTTAGACCCTATCTCAAAAATAAATAAACAAGTACATAAATAAAAAGGGCTGGGATGTAGCTCAGTGGTAGAGTGAGTGCCTCTGGGTTCAGTCCCCAGGATCCCAGGTGGGAAAACGTGGTGTATTTCAGGCATGGTAGAGGTTGATTTTATTACATGGCATTGGGCAGGGTGAGGAAGAATCCAGTAATACAATTATGGGACAGCTATAACTTCTATAAAATTATAAAAGATTCTACCAGGGTTGAGCGAGGGTTCCATTATATTCCTGGGAGAGAATATTCTTTTCATTCAGGGGTGGGTAAAGTTGGGATGGGAGGAGAAGCCGGGTGGGAGGCAGAAGCGGGCATCGCCTATGGCAGTTTGACAGAAGATCCATAGGATCAGTGGGGCTGCTGATGAGAAGGCCTCACATGGTGCTTGGCGGTGACAGGAGGCTTGGGGGGAGTCCATTAGGAAGGGATGGGTGTTGGGGGCAAGATGGAGGGTGGGAGCTCCTGATGTCTCTCTGAAGGTCTGTGCCCCTCAGCTCTTCCCCAGGGTGAAGCCTCAGAGGAATAAAGTCTAGCAGGATAGAGGACGTTTCTCAGGGTGACAAGAGCAAGCGGGCCTGCCCTCGCTCCAGACCTGCCCCTGCCTTTACTGCTGTTTACCTGCGCCCCCCAGGCCTGCAGGGTGGGGCCTTCACCTCCAGTTTTCTGCTCTCCTGGAAGCCCAGAGGAGGAAAACTTCAGCCTTAAGTTTAGGAATCTGCCTTAACCACGGGAGGTTCAAGGGGTGAGGCTGGGAATCTTTGGAGCCAGGAGATCCTTTACATTTGCCAAATCAGATCTGTCCAAAGTGCCTCCCAGTCCTACTGCCTGCCAATCCCTCCTCACCCTCAGCAAGGCCACCTACCATCTCAGCTGAGCCGGGGATGCGGGACACTAACAGATTCCCCTGGACGTCACCTCTGGTCCCGTCTCTCCCGGAAGCCTTGGGGTCTGGGTGAGGCCCACTGGTTTCTACCAGGATCCCTGCCCCACCTCTCCCCAGTTAAGTGCATTCAGATGCTGGTTTTATGTTTATAACAAAATGGGGGAAATTTCTTTATAAATAAAGGTAGTTTGCACAGAAATCGCTTCCCTTCTCTTTTGATTCTGTTCTAACTCAATAAATGCTCATTTTTGGCAAACCAGTGTTTTGTTGTTTGTTTGTTTTGGGTGGCAACCTCGGATGAAACTCAGGGCCTCAATCATGTTCGGCCAGCACTCTACCATCAGTTATGCCCTTATCTCCTGGCAAATAAGTCTTTTTTTTGTACCAGGGATTGAATCCAGGGGCATTTAACCACTGAGCCACATCCCCAGCCCTTTTTATTTTTATTTTGAGTCAGGGTTTTGCTAAGTTGCTTAGGGCCTCACTGAGTTGGTGAGGCTGGCTTTGAACCTGCGATCCTCCTGCCTCAGCCTCCCAACTGGCTGGGATTATAGTGTGTACCACCACACCTGGTGAAAATTAGTCTTAATCCCTTTCTAAGGAATCCCCCTAACCAAAGTCTAATCCGTCCTTTTCCCCATGCTTCACGTTCCTCTTTTATTTTATAGTATGTATCAGTTAGCTTATCACCACTCTACCTAAGGTAGGCTAACTTTATAAAGGAAGGAGGTTTATTTAACTCGCAGTTTTGGTGGTTTAAAGCCCAAACACTACAGCACAAGATCTTGGAAGGGCCTCGTTGGACATGCCCAGAGGGTGTGCAGGAAGACGGGATCATGTGGAAGCCAGAGGGCAACTGAGGGGTCAGGGACAAGCTTCCTTAACCACCTTTAGGAGCTGGGCATGGTGGCACCTACCTGTAATCCCAGCAGCTCAGGAGGCTGAGGCAGGAGGATCTCAAGTTCAAGGCCAGCCTCAGCAACTTAGGCCTGTCTCAAATTAAAAAAAAAATGCTGGAGTGATGGCTCAGTGGCATCATGCTTGCCTGGCATGCACAAGGATCTGGGTTTGAACCCCAGCACCATGTACACAACTAAATGCCAGATAAATTAAGACCAGATGAAAAAATAAATAAAATTCTCTCTTTAGGAAAAAACAAGGGGGGGGGGTGTTTGCTGAGGATGTGGCTCTGTGGTTAGTGATTAAACACCCTTGGGTTAAATCCTCAGTACAAAAGGAAAAAAGCCTCCTGGAAATCTACCTACATCCCTCGCTGGACATGCCCCCGGTGACCCAAGAGCACCCACTAGGCCTAGTGAAGGTCCCCTCCTCTCGGGTATTGCCACACAGCAGAACAGGGCTCCAACAAACGGACCCTGTGAGGACCTTAGCCTGGCGTCTTGGTGGTTCTGACAGGGTGAGAGCATCTTCAATAGCGCCACCTAGGGACACCCATGGGGCCTCGAGGAGACGCGTCCCTGCAGTCACCTTCCCACCCTCTTCTGCTTCAGTTCCGTCTTCTCTTTCATGCCCCTCTGCGGGGTTTTGGCTTTGGTGCTGGGCCTCACACATTAGTCTCTGAATATTTTGGACAATCGCGAGAAGGACAGTGAGAGAGAGAGAGACAGAGAGAGACAGAATCAGTTTTTCGTTTAGTTTTCCCATGGCCTTCTCTGGTGCTGGGGTTTGAACCCGTGTACTCACGCATGCTGGGCAAGTGCCAAGTCACCGCTCCAGCCCCTCCTTTGTGTATGTTTTGACAAATCATAAACCTACTGCCATTGTGTGCTGGAGACAAGTCCTCTAGTCTCCTGTGGCTGGGGGTGCAGGGGTGGTGGCTACTGTCCCCACTCCCTGTTGGCGGGGATCCGCCGCCTGCCAGCGTGTATGACCTGCTGAGTCCTCCCCTCATCCCTTCCGTCTCCAGCCCTCTCTGTTCCTCTTTTCCGATTCCTTTTCTCTCTCTCTCTCTCTCTGCTGCCATGTTAAAGGAGATAAATGTGTGTGGCCGTTGCTATAATTTGGATTTAGTTTGCCTTACAAAGGTTCACGTGCTACAGGCTTGGTCCCTGATATAATGGCACTGGGACTTTTAAGAGGTGGTTGTCATGGGGACTTCGGTCTCCTGGGGGTGGGTTAGGTCTCTGAGGCCTCCTGTGTGTGATTCCAGTCAGTTTACCTGGCTGCCACCCTTCCATCGGCCCTTGCCTGATGCTGTGGCCACCCTGAGCGAACTCCAAGCTCTATCTGCTACCCTTCATATCCCTGAGTGACATAAGCCTAGCTTGGGAGGAAGAGAATTTAGATTTAATGCTGGAGAAACTTATGAAAGGTTCTCTGCTTGCTGAGCAGTTTCCATCTTAAACCGATCACAGGCTGGGGCCGGAGTGGTGGTGGCTGAGCAGTTATAGCACTTGCCTTGCATTTGTGAGGACCTGGGTTCAAACCCCAGCACCATGTACACAGCAAAGTGTCTGAGCAAAAAGCCACATGAAAAACTAAATAAAATTGATTCTCTTTCTCTCTCTCTCTCTCTCTCTCTAAAAAAGAAAGAAACCAATCATGGACTACACATGGTGGCACTTGCCTGTAATCCCAGCAGCTCTGGAGGCTGAGGCAGGAGGATCTCAAGTTCAAAGCAGCCTCAGCAACTTAGCAAGGCCCCAAGCAACTCAGTGACACCCTGTCTTCAAATAAAAAAATAAAAAGAGCTGGGGATGTGGCTTGGTGGTTAAGCCCCTCTGGGATCGATCCCTGGTACGAAAGAAATTGATGGTTGTAAGTGTCTTAAGGATAATCACGAGTATTCAGCCATTGCTAGTTTTTGACACTTACTGCTTCCCACTGTCTGAAACTGCAGACACAGCAGCAAACGAGGAGACTAAGGACCTTTGATGATAGAAAACAATTGTTATTACTTTCTCTGAGATGTGCTAAGGATGTTGTGTCTATGTTTTAACGGAGTCCTTAATTCTGAAATCCTGGATGAAAGGATAAGATATCTGAGTTTGCTTCAAAATCATGGACTGGGGGGCTGGAGCAGTGGCTTGGTGGTTATAGCGCTTGCCTGGCATGCACGAGTACACGGGTTCAAACCCCAGCACCCATGTACACAACCAAGTATCCGAGCAATGAAAGCCATGTGAAAAACTCAACAAAAAAAATTGTTTCTCTCTTTCTCTCTCCCACTATCCCTCTCTCTTTAAAAGTAATAATACTAATAATGGACTGGGGGAGGGACGGAGTGGGGAGGGCGTCTAGAGGAAGCAGGATCAGCCCGGAGTCGAACACTGATGGCGTAAAGGATTAGTACATGGGTTTGATTGACTCTTCTCTCAACTGTGTCTGTTTGAAATTGTCCTTGATGCAGTTATAAAATGTCCCTGCTGTTGTAGAGCTGACATTTTACTGGACTAGAGAAGCAGTAAAAATAAATGAGCAAAATAATGAACAAAATAGATTTCAGATCCCACGGTGACCCCAGTGACAGAAAAGCCACGATGCATGGAGGCCGGGGGTGGGGGGAGCCTTGGGCTGGGTGGGGAGGTGTTTATTTCCTGAGGCTGCTGAAGCAAATGGCCATGAACTCTGTGGCTTAAAACAACACACATTTATTTTGAAGGTCAGAAGTCCCAGATCACTGCTGGGCTGAAACCCAAACCTTGGCAGGACCATGCCGGACCATGCCAAGGCTCTTGAGAGAACTCAGGTCCCTCCCGTTTCCGGCTCCTAGAGCTGCATTCTTGGCATTCCTTGGCTCGAGGCCCCTTTCTTCACCTTCCAAACAAATCTTCCTCTTAGAACTAGATTTGCAATGACATATTTAGGGCCCAAAGCCACTCCGGGTTCATCTCCCCATCTCAGGATCACCCTGTCGTATTTTTGATTTTCTGTGTGCTACTGGGGATTGAACCCAGGGCTTCATGCACGCTACACAAGCCCTGAGCTGCACCCCCAGCAAAGAGAGATGAACTTGGAGTTGGGGATTTAGCTCAGTGGCAGAGCGCTTGCCTAGCATGCACAAAGCCCCGAGTTTGGTCCTCAGCCCTAAAAAAAAAAAAAAAAAAAAAAGAGAGAGAGAGAGAGCTACACTTACAAAGGCCAGGAGCAGGCAACTGTCAGTCATTCCAAGCCCGTTCTGCATCCTCCTTGCCTCTGGGTGCTCACTCCTTTGGTGATGGTAATCCTCTCCCGTGGGCATGAGCTGGAGCCAGCCACATTGTCTAAAACCACGGACCTTCATTTCGAAGATTAGTAACTTCCATCCTGCTTTTCCATCCCTGGTCCATTTTTTTTTTTTTTTAAGAGAGGGGCTGGAGCGGTGGCTCAGCGGTTTCTGCGCTTGTCTGGCAAGCACGAGGACCCGGGTTCAAACCCCAGCACCACGTACACAACTAAGTGTTGGAGCAACTAAGGCCAAGGCCATGTGAAAAACTAAAGTTGTTTCTCTCTTTCTCTGTCTCTCTCACTGCTGTCCCTCTTTCTTAAAAAAAAAAAAATTAAGAGAGAGGATCAATTTTATTTAGTTTTTTATGTGGCTTTCATTGCTCCGAGACTTCGTTGTGTACGTGGTGCTGGGGTTTGAACCCGTGTGCTTGCGCATGTCGGGCAAGCACCGTAACTGCCGAGCCACCGCTCCAGCCCCAATGCTATTGTTTTTAACCATGATGTTTAAGGGTAATTTAGGCAGAGATAGCTAACTAGTGCAAACAGGCCGGCTTCCTGGATGGCAGAACCAGGGCCCAAATGTGGCTGGAGGAGTGGGGTTGAGGACACGCATCTGAAGATGGTCTCAGGTAACAGGATGTTTTCAGCACAGGGCTTGGGACGTGTCAGTCCAGGACTCTATTTTATTTTAAACATTTTTGTGTTATTATTGGTGCTAGGGGTTGAACCCAGGCAGGGTCCACCATTGAGTTGGACCCCCAGTCCTCCCGCACGTGACTTCTAGGACCACCATGAGAATTAAATGACATAATCCTCCTCGCCCCCACCCCAGCCTTGGCCTCAAGTGGCTTCTGTTTGCCAGTCTTATTTCCTCCAGTTTGTGTGTCACACCACACCTGAAGTGTGCAAATGTGACTGTTTCCCTCCCCTGCATATTCACTCCCTCAACAAATATTGACCGGACCCCTACTGTACGCCAGGCACAGTTGTAGATGCTGCAGATCCAGGCTTGAATAAAGGGGAAAAAATTCCTCTTCTCCGGGGGGGGGCTGGAGCGGTGGCTCAGTGGTATCGCATTTGCCTGGCATACTCAAGGACCTGGGTTCAAACCCCAGCACCACCTACACAATGAAGTGTCAGAGCAACGAAAGCCACATGAAAAACTAAATAGAATTGATTCTCTTTCTCTCATTGTCCCTGTCTCTCTCTCTCTCTTTCTTAAAATAAAAGCTGATTCTCTCTCAAAAAAAATTCATATTCTCCTGGAGCTGAATTCTCAACAAAATGAATAAGTAGAACATTCCAGCATGCCAGATGGTTGGATGAACTCTGAAGAATAAAGGAAGGGGAATACAGCACGTGAGTGAGTGTGCCTGTGTGATTGCACACACATGTAAAGGATGCTTGGGTTTAATTTGGAGGTCTCATTGAGAAGGTGACATTTTATTTTCTTCTAGTACTGGGGATTGAAGCCTGGGGTGATCTACCACCAAGCTATGTCCTCATCCCTTTTTATTTTGAGACTGGGCCTCACTAAATTACTAAGGCTGGCCTCAAGCTTGCAATCCTCCTACCTCGGCCTCCCAAGTCACTGGGATTGCAGGAGTGTGCTGCCCAGCCTATCTGAGAAGGTGACATTTGAGCAAAGACCTGAAGGAGTTGAGTGAGCTGACCATGTGGACATCAAGGGAAAGAGCACTCCAGGCAGAGGAAACAGCCGCCGCAAAGGCCCTGGAGTGGGATGGTCTGTTGTATTTTTTTTTCTTTTTTTTTTTTTTTTTCAGGGCTGAGGACCGAACTGGGGGCCTTGCGCGTGCTAGGCAAGCGCTCTGCCACTGAGCTAAATCCCCAACCCCTGGTCTGTTGTCTTTTGGAAACAGAAAGGAGGACAGCCTGGCTGTAATGGAATAAGCTGAGGGAGCGAGCAGATTAGAGAGAGAGGTGGGTTGGCACAAGGGCCATGAGGGACACAGCCAGTCAGAGGGCTCTGTGGGCCACAGGAGAGTTTTGATCTGGCTCTTCCTGCCCCTCCAGCGGCACTGCCCTCTCCTCTCCTTCCTTCAGCCACGCTGGTTTCCTCTCAGGTCTGCTTTCTTCTGGCTTTTGCATATGATGGCCTCTCCCTAGCCCACCTTTCCCACTTCTAGCTCCTCATCCTTCCTTGCTCTGCTCAAACCTCACTTCTTCTAGGAAGCCTTCTCTGATGACTCCAGCCAATCCATCCCACAGACTTTGCTTTCCTGAACCTTTCCTTCATGGTATTTGCCACACTTAGTGCACATCTGTTCCAGGAACCATCAGGAACACAGTAGGTGCCCCATAACTATTTGTTGAACAAATGGAGACCAGTATTTAGTGAATGCTTAGTTGGTGCTAAGCCCAGTTTTAACTGGCTCACGTGGATTAATTTAAGCTTCACTTCCATTGTAGGTAGTTTAATTCTTCTCTCTTTGCAGTGGCAAGGTTGGAATCCCAGAGAAGTTAAGTAGTTTGATTGAGGTCACGCAGTTAAGAGAAGCTGCAGAGGTGGCTCAGCGGTTATGGTGCTTGCCTGGCACGCGCGAGGACGTGAGTTTGAACCCTAACACCGTGTACACAACAAAGTGTCAGAGCAACGAATACCACATGAAAAACTAAATAAAAATTGATTCTCTTTCTCTGTCTCACTGTCCCTGTCTCAAAAAAAAAAAAAAAAAATAGAAACCCAAGTCAGGATTTGAACCCAGGTGTTCTGATCAGAGCCCATACTTTAGCTATCAAACCAGATTGCCTTTCCATTACTGCCTAATTAAAACAGCACAGAGTGAAAAACAGTAGGTGCTGGATAAATGGGAGGAACTATTTTATAAATTATTTAGCCTAAGTCTAAAACACAGCAGGTATTTTATAAATGCATGTTTGTCTGGTACCGAAAACCCATTGCTAGCTTTTGGTTCAGAAGAGGTCCCTAATCTGTCTGCCATTCTATTCAATCTAGGCAGACACAGGAAGATAGTCCACCCTACCCCATCCCCACACTGGGGACTGAACCCAGAAGCACTCTACCAGTTGAGTTAAATCCCTAGTTCTCTTTATTTAATTAATTAATTTAGTTATTTATATTTTGAGACAGGGTCTCACTAAATTGCCCAGGCTGGCC
>PVKS010005727.1:0-24220 GCA_004027875.1 Aplodontia rufa
GAAGGTACTGAGGTGAAATGATTAAGAGACCATTAACTCAGTGTGCGTTAATCCTCTGATATGGATTAACTGAGTGGTAACTGCAGGCAAGAAGGTGTGGCTGGAGGAGGTGGGTCATTGAGTGGAGCTCTCTCTCTGCTTCCTGGGTGCCATGTTACCAGGTGCTTTCCTTAGCCACACTATTTATTCTACCATGATGTTTGTTCTGCCTCACCTCACACCCCCAGGAAGGGAGCTGGCTGTCTCTGCACTGAGACCTCTAAAACCACGAGCCCCAAAATAATCTTCTCCTTAAAATTGTTCCTGTCAGGTCTTTTGCTCACAGCAGTGAAAAAGCTGACTAAATCACACACCTTCTCAGTTTTACAACTGGGTTTTTCTGCATGTGCTGTGATTTTTACATATTGACTTTACTTTTAGTGACCTTATTGCATTTACCTATAAATCCCAACTATTCACAATTCTTTGGAAGTTTCTACAAACACCACCATATCATCTGTGAATAAAGAGCTTTATTTTCTTCTTTTCAATCAAAGTCATAAAGGGTGCAACTCTTTGTACTACTTCTGATGTTGAGGAGGAAAGCATTCAATATCTCACCACTGAATGTAATGTTAGCTCTAGAGATTTTGTCTTTTGGCAGATTACTTTTCATCTAAGCAAAGAAGTTTTTCTCTATTCTTTCTTTACAGGGTAGGGTGTTTAACATAACCAAGTCATGAATTTTATCAAATGCTTTTTCTACTGAGGTAATCATATGGGATTTTTTTTCCTCCCTCATTTTGTAGATGTGGTCAATTAAACTGATTTTCTAATGTTAAATCAACCATAAATTTCTAGAGTAAGTCCTGAGTAGACATAAAGTATGATGAATTTTTTATATCAATGATCATTTGCTAATATTTAATTTAGAGTATTTGCACCCATGCTTGTTCTGTAATTTACCTCTTGTAATATCTTTGTTGGGTTTTGATAGCAAAACTCAGAGGATGAACTGAAAACTACCATGTGCTCTTATTAATATGTCTATCACTAATACCTCTTATTTTCCAAAACAAAACTCAATTCCCTAACAAGATAATTTATACTCCATTAATATGTATTATTCCTTGTAAAATATTACCAGCCATAACTACTATAAATATCCTGTAATAAAAGAAAAATAGCTTTTTCTCATGAATAAGAATGGAAGGAAAAAGGGTATTTTGTAAGTTACTACAAATTAGGTCATCATTCAGGCATATTTTTTTTTAATAAGTAATACCCAAATTTGAATTAAATACAAAGGAAAAGCAGTTTTGATGCTTAAAAGCCACTCTCATTATAAGCAGCTCTAACAGGTTTTTAAAGTAGACAAACCTCATTTTAATACAATAAAAAGATAGTATTAGAGGAGTTAAGTGTAGGAAATTTATTAATACAACTATTATGTTGCTTATTTTTATATTAAGTAAATAAGCACCTGTTCAGTAAATCTGAATGTTCAACATTCTCCTAAAGCAACACACAAATATGCATTCTATACCTATCCTTCCTAAGAGGGAATTTTGGTGAGAATAGGATTTTAGTTTAATGTTAAATTTAGAAAATATTTTTAAGAATGATAGTTTTCTTTCTTTCAAGAATACTAATTACTCTATTTATAAAACCCATATGATTCAGTCATTTTAATATTTTGTTTTGTTTTGTTTTTGTACCAGGGGTTGGACCCAGGGATGCTTCACATATCCCTATCCCTTTTTTTTTTCTTTCATATTTTACTGTGAGACAGGGTCTCCTTAAGTTGCTTAGGGAGGGCCTCACTAAATTGCTGAGGATGACCTTAAACTTGTGATCCTCCTGCCTCAGCCTCCAGGGCTGCTGGGATTATAGGCATACTCCACTGCACCCAGCCAACATTTTTAGAATTATTATTTAACTGAAGAACTGAATATATTCATTATGTACATCTTTAATGTAACTTGTAAAGTGGCTCAACTGAGCTAATATTTTCATTGTCTTGCACATTTTCGTTATGAGAACACAAAATCTATTTCTCAGCAATTTTTAAGAATATAATACAATTAATAACTACAGTCACCATGTTGTATTTCCTTTTGAACTCATTTGTCATATTTAGCTAAAATTTTACATCTTTTGACCATCATCTCTCCAGTTTTCTCACGGCCAGGTAATCATCACTCTGCTTCTGAGTTCAACTATTTTACATCTCATATATCAAAAGGATTTAAAGAAGCAAAAGTCTTAACAATTTTACAAAGTATTAAAGAAAAAGTGTATATAGTCGACAATCGATTTTTGCTACAACAGCTTAATTACTAGAAAGTTCAGAAAATTCTTTCAAATAAATTACATTTTCCTGTATGAAAAAATAATACAGATAATAATCCTGACAGAGGACAATGCACTAAAAATATAAAAGTTAAAAATAGTCAGTAAATTTATCAAAGGAAAGAAAAACATGATAAATCTCCCTAATATTTAAAGTAGCAAAAAACTATACAAAAAATTCAAATTTAAAAATCAAAGGTTCTGGGGCTGAAGCGGTGGCTAGCGGTTACAGCGCTTGCCTGGCACGCATGAGTACGGGACTTTGAACCCCAGCACCACGTACACAACAAAGTCTTGGAGCAACAAAAGCCACATGAAAAACTAAATAAAATTTACTCTTTCTCATTCTCCCTCTCTCTCAAAAAAAAAAAAAAAAAATTAAAGGTTCAGGGGCTGGAGCAGTGGCTCAGGGGTTATTGTGCTTGTTTGGCATGCATGAGGACTCGGGTTTAAACCTCAGCATCACATACACAACTAAGTGTCAGACCAACAAAAACCATATGAAAAACTAAATAAAACTGATTCTCTCTTTCTCTTTCTTTCACTGTCCCTCTTTAAGAAAAAAAAAAATCAAAGATTCTGAGAAAAACTATTTTATAGTGAAACACACTATATCTTCAGCATCACACACACAATGACAGCTACTACACCAAAAGCTGAAGTCTATATATGCAATGTTTTTTTACTTAAACTACACAATTTCTCTTTTAAAAGTTCCAAGGGTTAGAGCAGTGGCTCAGCGGTAACAGTGCCTACCTGGTATGCATGAGGACATGGGTTAGAACCTCAGCTCCACAGTGTCAGAGCAACGAAAGCCAAATGAAAAACTAAGTAAAACTGATTCTCTCTTTCTCTCACTGTCCCTCTTTTAAAAAAAGAAAAAAAAATTCCATAGTACTATTGTAATATATCACAATACAAAGGGATAAAGGGATCAAGACTTATTTTTAGATTGCAAAAATACACTACTAAAAAACAGTAACATCTTGTATCATAAATCTAATATCAAAAACTTAAATGAAGTTAAATATCAAAATTTATTTTTCACTTTATTTTCTTAGAATTTAGCAAGATAATTTGAACACTTTAAGTCTTCTGTAAAAAAACTAGCCACCACCTTTATTCTTCATAAATTTCTATAAGCTAAGCAGAGGCACTCAAATAAGGATCAAATGTACACAAATATTTGTTTAATACCAAGTTCAATATCTTGATATTTAACGGAATCAATTATGCTACAAGTTTCCTCTCTCCCACGCTTGTCACAAAAATGTAATCTTAGAATAAATAATAATCACTAAGGGGTTAATGTTTACAGGAAGGTTGTAAAAATTTCATTTACATATTCATTTACTTAACAATGACAGAGGATATTGTACCGATACTAACTTTGAGCTTTCTCCTGCCTTCAGTTTAGGAAAAAGAAATTAAAAACTTTTAAATAATATTCAATAATGGAGAACATTCTTCTCATCTTCCTAAGAATCTTTGCTCTCTAAGGATTCTGAACCAAAAGTCTCTACAGGTTAGAACAGAAAGCACCAAGAATATGCAAAAATAAAATGTTATTCTGTAAATATTTTCACTGAAGATGACAAGCTGTTTTCTTTCTTATAAAAATTATTTTTCATAAAAATTCATCATTAATATTTTTCCCCACAAATAGCCTACTTCCATTAGTGATTTTTCACAAATTTAATTTAAAAAACAAATTCAATTAGTGGTTATTATATTAGTATAATAAGTATATACTACCAATCCCAAATTTGTACCCATTTTATTCTATAGCTAAATGAAAAACCTTAAAAAATAATGAAAACTGTATCAAAGCACACAACTAAAATTTTGTAAAAGCTTAGTACAGACTTGAACTTCAGAGACTAAATACTGACATAAATAAACCCAAACATAACTGGGTATTTAGATATCTCCAGAATTGCTCAGTATTAAAACAAGTATAGCAGATCTCATAGTGTGTTCTTTTCAATTCCCAAACTACTTATTACCAAGATAATAAATCTAATCAAAGTAAATGTTTGATACTGCTAAATTAGTAGCACAGATTAAGCTTCACAAAAACTGAGAGGAGATACATCACATAGGAAAATGTGGTTTTCCTGGAAAACATTAGAAGAGATATTCAATCTCTAGAGAATGACTAGAATTTCCTTAGGAAAGGGGAAATGTAATCCAGCAAAATTATCACCAAAAAAAAGAGAGAGAGAGAAGGGGAGAAGGCAGAAAAGGGCAAGGGATAATAAGTAGAAAAGTATTCTCCAGGGAAGAAAAGAAACACTAGCGCAAAGCAGAACCACAATAAATGAAATATGAACGAGCTGTGAATCCAGGTGAAGTAATTTTGCTGAGAAATTAAGTTTCTATAATGAATTAACATTAAAATAAGTCTAACAGTAGGACTGGCAAAGGGGAACTCCAAGATGCCAGCTAAGACACTGCAACCAGAGGCTAGGGACCTGAAGGTGGTAGAGAAAAATAAACAGATCTCAAATGCAATTACGTGAGTTTGAGGCTTTTAGATTATGCAGCTTAGAAATAAAGTATCACCTGTAGGGTTAGGGACTAGAAAAAGTTAATTTATATGTGAAATAGTTCATTTTAGGCATGTTATACCCGAAATAACATTGAAATGCCCAAGAGGAAGTTCTACTGTACAGAATGATATTTAGATTCAAGTTTAACAAAGTAAATAAAGGAAACAGTATACTGAAGAACAAGCAATGACAGCAGGTCAGCTATCACACTGGATGTTTCATTTACCTTACTGGATGTTTTATTTACCTTCAACGTGAATTTCCTTTGTAATCTTCAGAATGGAAAGAGCCATGGACTAGAAATAGGAGACACAAATTCTAGTCTGGCCCAGCAACTCAGAGTGTATAGACCAAACATACAACTATTTGTGCCTTGACCTATTGGGTGCTTAGGACTATCCAATTCTATTATGAGATTTCACATACCTCAAATAAAACTAAATATGAGGGCATTCACTCACACCTAAACAGAAAAAAATAACATATCTACGCAGTAGACAGATCCATAAATGGTATTGCCAGGCTATATCAATAGCTGTTAGTAATAAATAAAAAACTTAACATTTATTCCTATTTACAGAAACTTTTAAAATGAATTATTTTAACTTAACTTTCACAAAACCCCATAAGTAAGACAAATATTACCATCACCATTTTACCAATAAGTAAAAAGATTCAGAATGGTTAAGAGCGCTGCCCAACATCATGCAGTTAGTAAGTGAAAAGCCAGGGCTGAAACTAAGGTAAAATTCCTAGTTCATGGCTCTTGCTATCAGACTGCCAGAGTTTTCAAACTAAAATGTACAATGTCTCTAAAGAAAATAAATACAAAAGGAAAAATTAACAAAAAGAATGGAGCAGATGGAAATAGAGAGGCAAGTATTAAAATGCTGATGCAAAAAATTTTAAAAAATAGGCTAATATTTTTCATTTTCAGCAAATGGAAAGCAAAAAGGCAAGAATAAAAGATACAGAGACTATTAAGAAGCAGTTTGGAACTATGAAAAAAATTAAAAATTAAGATGCCACCTGAAAACATTTACAAAGCCAAGACAAACACATCATGCTATTCTTCTTACCTTTTCAGTTGCTGAAACAGATGGCTTTGATACAAAACCCAACCTGTCCTTCACAGATAACTTAGTTACATTCTAAAAAAATTAAAATGGACATATTCAGTGTTTCCCCAAACATATATAAGTCTGTTGGGATCTTGAACATTCTGATTCTACTAATTTATAATGAGTCTATGAATATATTCATGCTAATCACAGAAATTTGGGCCTATTCAGAAGAGTGGGAGGGGCAAAAATGGAGGAAAGAAATGTATGTGGAAAAACAAAAGTAAACAGTATTCAATATTAATCATAAAAAACTATGATGTAAAATAAGAGGTCTGAACCAAGCAGTTACCGAAGTCCCTTCCACTGATTTCCAGTCATACATTCTTAGAACACTATGTTAACAAGTAGAAAGTCTACACATTCTAAATTAGATTTGAATAATTAAAATATATACCTGCTTCTAAAGCTTAAAAATACATATCCCGTACTTAGCTAAAAGATGGCATCTATTAGCTAAGTAGGATACTACATCCTAACTCTATATACACTGCAAATGAAACATGGAGAAAAAGTAAAGCTAAGTTTCAGAGACTGAAGAGTACAGAAACAAGAAACCTCCACTTAAGCGTGGAACAAAGTGGGAAGGAAATGATGTATGAAGAAGAGAATCCTAAAGTCAGGATTAAGGGATGCAAAATTTTGAGTGACCTGCTTTAGTCCATGAAATAGTACAATCCAAGCATGCTTAACCTGATATTTTAAAAGCTCTTCCTTCTCAAAAGCTTTCAGTTCAATGTATTGCACACTTACGTCTGGAACAGATTTCTAATTAAGTAAAAAGACGATGGCAAATATATGATATAGTACACTAAACTTCACTCTTCAAGCAGTTTTACAGAAATACAACTCCTCCACAAAGTGAAAATGAAATCTTTCTCATAAAAAAGTGTTAACTGAAGAGAAGAATTTAAGATTCAAATGCCATATAGGAAAATAAAGACAGTGAAAATGTTATGGCAAAAACAGTTTACTTGTAAGTGGGATTTTAATATGTAAAGATTACATTCTGTATAAAACATACATAACAACTATAATTCAAGTCACCAAGGGAAACTAGTTTAATAATTTAACCTATTATTTGATAGATAAGACTGTCTTCCAATTTACCTGAGGAAGGTCTGAACTAGCACTCTGGGCTTCTGCTGGTTCAATAGTAGTTGAAGGTACAGGGCCCAATCGCTCTTTGACTGATTGCTTCACAACAGGCAAAACTGGCTGCTGGACTAAAGGCTGCATCACCTCAGAAAGAGAGAAAAAAATATTTAAACAAGCTGATTGGTTCAAAAGCTTGGAAAGTAAGCTGTTATAAATTATACTATATTACACATGTATATAAAATTTGAAAAATGTACCTTATAATCAAAATCCAACTGCCTTTCAATTTCCTTCACGTATGTATGTATGTTTTTCCTCATGAAATGACTTATAAATTACAGGAAAAAATTAAAATCTATTCTTCATTATCTTCTGTTTTAACAACTAAAAGTCAAATTGCTACACTGTTCCTCTCTAAGCAATCAATCTAACATTACACAGTAAACTGAGTAATTCACTGATGGGAAAACAGAGATAGGGAATAAACGAGAAGGAAGGAAACAAAGAACTTCCGAGATGAATCCACAGTCTGAATTCATGGAATATATATAGCTACAATTTACTTAGTGCTTCCTACCTGCCAAGACTGTTCTATATGCCTTACACATATCATCTCATTCTCTAAATGAGGGATTAACTTCATAATTACATGAGAGATTAGACTAGGGAGATTAACTTTCTCAAGTCTATTCAGTTAAAAGCCAGAATATGAATACAAGAATATGAACACAAGTTCCCCTGATTCCAATGCCTCTGCTCTTAAACAATATGCTAATCACTCTCTGAAAAAGCAATTAATTTCACACAAATCTCTCTCCTACCTTTGGGGAAGTAGTTTGTAACTGCTGGGTGCTTCCTTCCCTGTGCCAATAAACCTTAATAAAACGATTGTTTAATACTGCTTCTGTACTTGATATTGCTTTCTTTGCTTCTTCATATGTTGCAAATTGGATAAGGGCCCCTTCAGGATCACCATTATATGCAACCTAAGGTTTAAAATATTAAGAACGGTGAATTTCTTCATAAAACAAAATTCCTTCTAAGTTAGATTCCATTTTTATTTTCCTTTTATCTATGTAGCACTTTGATAATTTCACATTTGTTAGACTTTAAGAACATCAATTTCATCAGTTTAATTAAGAGGATGATAAAAGTATTTTTAATCATTTTGTGAAACATGTATTTGGTAAATCATAATGCTAGTAGTGTGAAGACAGAGCAAATAGACCAACAAAAAGATGATTACCAACTTCACTAGTAATTGCATAAATGCAAACAAAAACAGTAGGGAGACACCATGTTTTGCCCTAGCTTTGAAACATTTTTAAATTAATATTCCAGTGTAGTTAATTGTATAAGGAAAAGAATATTCTGAACTTTTTTTAAATCTAGATATAAATATAGTAGAGCAAACTGAATTGCCATAAAAAATACTCAAGATATTCAAGTTTAAGTAAGTAACTACAGGGTAATACACAGAGTATGGGCCCAGAAATATTTAAGTTTATGTATGTACACAACAAATACATAAAACAATCTAGAATAGCACATGGTAAATTCTAACAATGATGCAATTTTTATACGGGTAGGGTAACATGAGGAAAACATCAAGCTGAAAAGGAAACATTTCCTTTAAATTCTCAATACATCTCTATCACCCTACTCCAAATGTGCAGTTTTTCCTCCATTATTTTCACAGCAGTGCTTTTAAAAGCAAGAAGTTTCTCAAACATCAATTCAAGATGAGTTCTATCCTCCAAAATTTCTTCTACTGGATTATAAAACACAATTCTTTTAGTTGAAAAGTAGACACAGGAAAAAAAAAAACACAGTCTTTCAACACTTTCAACCTATCACATAATTTAAATATTTAAAAACCTCTAAAGTTTTATACACCCAAGTGAAGGTCTAATTTCAGGTGACATCAAATATAAATTATACTGTCATTTTTCTTGAAGAATATTCAAAAGTGGAAGAGGAAAAGTAAATGTTTAAACTAATTACAAATTACACAGTTCACAAGCCCAAAATTAACTGTTAAATGTATTCCATCATAGAAGTAGCAGAAATATATTTGACTGCTCAAATTGATCTTGCTGAAAATGATTCTGCTGAAATGATCTTGAAAAACTGAAGAACTGAAAACTATTATAATACTATACTACAATATACTACTACTATAATACCGTATGATTATTTAACTTAGCTATAATTTTGTGTCACTCCATTAGGTAAAACATTTATACTACTATAATTAATAAAAGCTGCAGCTCTCCATCAACTCAGGAGGCTGAGGCAGGAGGATCACAAGTTCATGGTGAGCCTCATCAACTTAGCAAGGCTCTAAGCAACTTAATGAGACCTTGCTTCAAAATAAAAACTCAAATAGAGCTGCTGGATGGTTAAAAACAACCACCAAACCAAATCACAAATTTTTCTAAAAAGTAGTTTCATTTCATGTCTACTATGGTATGAATATGGGGGTAGTGTGTGCTCCCCCTGAGGGTTCATGTGTTGGAAGTCTATTTCTTAATGTGGTGATGTTGGGAGGCAGAGTAAACTTTTAAGAAGTATGGCCTAGTGAGAGTTCCTTAGGTTATCATAGGAACAGCGTGAACATAAGGGTTAAGGGATCCAGGTTGTTCTTATAAACCCCCTGAGCGCTCAGATAAAGCTCAGCTGTATCACTTCTTGTTTTGAGATATAATCGCTTCCTCTCACATGTATTCCCACTGTTGTAACACCATCCAGCCTCAGTCCTTTATCAGAAGTCAAATCAATGACACTATCTGATCTTGGACTTTCAGCCCTCAAAACTGTGAGCTAAATATATCTCTTTTCTTTACTGCTAGCCTGCATCAGGTATTATTTCATTATATTAACTGAAAATGTACTAACAATGTCTAATGCCCCAACTTTAGAATATTAACAAATTTCCATATTATTTCTTTATAAAAATGGTTTTCTAATTACAATAAGCTCCCTAAATAATTAAGTGGGGACAAGAGAATCATTCCATGGCTCTTACCTGTAAGTTAACCAATGTTCCAAATCGACTAAAATGTTCATTAAGTTTGCTGATATTATTTAGTTCTGGAGGAACTTTTCTAAGTTCAAGTTTGGTATTTTCATTTCCAAATTGAACCTTCTTCTGGAAGCCTGGGCTGTTTGTCCTATTAAAATTTGGCCTATAAATAAAAATCAAATTGATCAACATATTTATAAATCTTGACTCCTACTAAGTACCAAAGGAATGAAGTTTTTACATACAAAATGAATGTCCAATTAAGTCCAATTTCTCCCCAAAACTAAAAGTACTGAAAGTTAATTAAAACTGAAAATGAAAATAAATAAAATAGAGCACATTTAAAATCTCTTTCAAGCAACAAAGTTTCTAAATTAGTAGTTTTATCATCTTTCATGGAAGCCAACTGAGCGTTGTTCCTGTCATAACTCATTGCTTTTTCCACACCTAACATTTATAGCTAGAAAAAGTACTAATACCCTCATTTAGTCAATTTTCACATATAACCTTTATTCCATTTCTGCAAAAGCTAGCTTCCTGGAACATATTCTATTTTAAAACTTTAACTGATTTTTTTTTTCAGGGCTGAGGATCGAATTCGGGGCCTTGCACATGCTAGGGAAGCGCTCTGCCACTGAGCTAAATCCCCAACCCCTTAACTGATTATTTTTGATGCAATGATCACTTTGCCTTCTTCCTAGGTTAAAAGGAAAAATGTATATGCAATACATCTGACATTTGAAAAAAAGACAAAAGTGTGACCCAAAGAAATAACCACAGAGCCAAAATTAGAAACTATCTACTTTTAAATATTAAAGCTCAAAATCAAGGTCCTCGTTTCTCTTCATAAATGAAAATATATAAATGTATAATGACACCCTCTCCAACATTCTGATTCCTTATCCCTTTCTCTGAAACCTTCCTTGACAATTCAGTGCCTTTCTAGCACCTGAAACAACTCTCTCTTAAAGAGAAATGGTCTACATGCTAAGATCTCTTCCCAGACCTGATCCATATCTTTCCCTATAACGATAGGGAGTTCATGACTATCCCACAGATAGCTAGTATTAAAAGTCATATCTAAATTAAGTAAAGGGTGATCTCTTTTGGAGGAAGAGGAAGTGGAAAGAGGGAAAAGTGGTGTAGTCCTCAGTCACCACACTGCTTATAGAAGAATTATACCTTTCTAGTACCAAACAATGAACTTACAAATTCCTAGAAAATAACTTACATTTTACTTGGGGATTGCCTACAGAACAAAACAATGTTACATTTTTTGAAAGAAAACTATTATTTGGTTATTAATAATCTCCAAAATCTTTGTACAATAAAATTCTCCAATTTTCCGTCAGCTTACTTATCAAACCAAGTCTTCTTTGTAGGAACTCCAGGCTCCCCAGAACCTATGGTTCTTTTCCTTGATTCTGAATCCACTACTATCCTCATACTGCTTTTATTAGGAGGCTTTTCTGTGTTAAAACAAAAGAAAATGAAAGAAAGCATAGATTAATATTTTCAGCTTATTGTAGCTACTCCCTTAAATTCACACTGAAAAAGTTCTGGCTTTATGTCCAAATATATATGTATATATTTGTATATGTATATATTTGAATATTGTACTGCTTCCATTACTGCACTTCACTGCTCATTCGAAAATGTATAGGGAGAGAGTTAGAAATGCACAAATATAGTGATGCAAGAGATTTTTTAACCTACTTCAAATATATTCTTATATTTCACACCTAAATGGAAGTATTAATAATTCTCACATGCCAAATTACAATGTGATTCTGTAGGCTACTTTTTTCCTAAATGTTTTTATTCATGCATTGTAGTCTACATAACACTGGGGTTCATTTTGCCATAATCATATATGCATGGAATATAATTTGTTCCATTTCAGTCCCATCTCCCCATTTCCTTTCCTTACTCCATTGGCTTTCTATAGGTCAATTCTTTCAGGGTAAAACCTATGTCACAATTCTCATCTGCTATCACTCTCAAAACAATTCCATATATAAATATACAAATAAGCAGACCATCTTGAAGCTTAACTTCAGTTTAGAAATCAAATGCACAATCTAAAAGATTTGAAATTTACCACTAATTAAATGACCTTTACAAGAGTTGTGAATGAACTGACATGCCTATTTAAACAGCAACATACTAACATAATGAAGGCTGACTTCCCTTTAAAAAAAAAAAAAACACTATTCAAGGAGCTGGAGCCGTGGCTCAGCAGTTACGGCGCTTGCCTTGCATGCGCGATTACACGGGTTCAAACTCCAGCACCATGTACACAATGAAGTGTGTGAGCAACAAAAGTCCATGAAAAACTAAATAAAATCGATTGTCTTTCTCGCTCTCTCTCTCTCTCGCTGTCCCTCTCTCTTAAAACAAAAAATTATTCAAGACTGAAATGCAGTGCAAACGAGCTACGAGAATCTGCTACTTTTAACATTTCACATATTTACTGTTAAAACAGCCTTGGTACAAAATTGCCTTACTTTCATCTAGTCTACTGTTATAACTGGACTTTTTGCTCCTAGATTTCTCTGGTTGTCAATTTATCTATGCAGACTGGTTCTTAATCTTTTCTTTTATCATACTAGCAACAGTGAAGGTAAGGGAAGATTTAAGAAGCCATACCAAAATTTGTTGACTTAAGTTCTAAAAGCCTGTCTTAAATTTCTAATAACTACCTCACACACATACCTTCAATTCCCAAAATTCACTGAAAAAGATGAGTGAAGCCTGGCTGGAGCAGTTGCTCAGTGGTTGGAGCACTTGCCTGGCATGAACGAGGACTCAGGTTTGAACCCCAGCACCACATACACAACTAAGTGTCGGAGAAACAAAAGCCAGATAAAAAATAATATTGATTCTCTGTCTCTTTTAAAAAGTAAAAAAGAATGAAGCCATGGAAATAGATATGGCATTGGTACTTCTCATCAAAAGAAAAACACTTAACATTACACCTCAAATTATTCCATTTTTACAAACACACACCCCAAAACAACTTTTTCCTTCAGTTACCCTGTCTTTCTTGTAACCCCACATCCATTTCTTAAGAGATGTTTACACCTTGCTTCCTTACCATGCACTTCACTCATTCACTAATCCCCTGAATATTGTACTGCTTCCATTACTGCACTTCACTGCTCATTCGAAAATCAATGATTTCATAACTTGTTGCTTAGTCTATGACTACTTCTCAGTCCTTCTCTTACTTGACTTCTAAGGAGCATTTGCTGCTGTTGATCACCTTCCTTTCCTTCTTAGATATTTATATCCTCTACATTTTCTGGAATTCCTACCCAATGTCTGTGCCTTTTGGCTTCACCTTTTTTCAGTTCCCTATACAACTTGCCCTATTTACTTGGGCTTTCTCCTCTCACTCTACACAATCTCTCTAGGTCATCTTTGATATCTATTACTATGGCTTCATCCATCTTTTTCAATGATTCTGCGGAATTTAATGTGTGTAGGAGGGGGCGAGGTAGTTAATAGAAACACAAGAAAGGCTTTCAGAATTTAAGTCAACTAATTTCAATACGGCTTCGTGCATCTTCCCTTACCTTCACTGTTACTAATATGACAAAAGAAAAGATTAAGTCACATATTTGTGACTCCAAAACTCTGTATCTTCTAGTGCACTGTCTCTGTCTCTCACGGACTTCATACTTCCAAATGCTATTTCCTACTGGACATTTTTACTCAAATAACTCATGACACAACAAATAAAAACATCCTAAAATAAATTTATCTTCCTACCAAATCTGTACTTTCTTCTCAGCGAATGATATTATCATCTGCCCAATTATCCAGAGAAGAAAGCTGGTATCAAATTCACTCTTTCCATTAGCTATGCTAATATCCTACAATTCAGTAAGTCGTAAATGTTTGTCAAGTCTTTCCATTAAACCTATTTTTACACTGCCCACTATTATTACCCTAATTCAGCTATCATCACCTTTATTACAGAATTCTTCAAATGTTTCAATAGGACTCTTAACTCCCTCCATATCCCTTTCTTCCTCTGTTCCAGAACTGAAATTCTTTCAGTTTCTCAAAAGTATCACACACTGGGACTGGAGCAGTGGCTCAGTGGTAGAGTGCTTGCTTGGAATGGACAGGGACCCGGAACCAAACCCCAGCACCACATACACAACTATGTGTCAGGGAGAAAAAAAAAACACATAGAAATCTAAAATTGATTCTCTCATTCTGTCTCTCACTTTCTTCTCTCTTAAAAAAAAAAAAAAAAGTATTACAAAGACAACACATGTGCTTTATCTACCCCTTTCTTTGGCTAGAGTCACCCTGTATACATCTCCACAGCAGATCAGGTGAAAATATCCTGACCTATCATTAGTGATGGTCACAGTGCAAGCAGCAGTTTCTGAGCCCACTGGAACTTTCCCATGCATGACCAGTTCTGCAACAAGATTTTTAGTTTTATTCTTGTTTCCTAAGTCTGGTTCTCTGTCCCTTTTGGAGAATCTTTGAACTATCCAATATCTTATTTTACTTCAACATGTTCTGTATTTGAAAGCTTACTGAAAGAGTCTTCCTTCCAATAACTGAGATGAGTTTGTTTCAACTCAACTTTATTCTCTTAGATTCATTTTATTAATATTTATTTAGAAGAGGGGTGTTAAAAATGCAAGTTCCTTTTGGTATACAATCAGCAAATGTGTCTAATATTTATATGACTGTTTTTCCCAATATCCTTTTAATAAAGGATTTGCTTTTTCTTCTTAAAATTGTCAACATTGGTTTTGTTGATTTCAAATGAAAAACTACTTAACCTTTGCTCTTAACATCTATCCAATCATGGAAGCATCTATCAAATTCTTCACTTTTGAACTATGGAAAGAATAACTATCAGGGCCGCTAGGTCACTTTTACATTAATTCCAAGGCATGAAAGTTTAAAGGTTTTTCGTTTATTAATAATGCTAGATCCCCATCAATTTTTTTTTTAAGAGAGAAAGAATTTTTTGCTTTGTTTTCAACTGGTTTTTGTTTTTCCTCCACTTAGCTGTGTATTTGGTGCTACGAATTAAACCCAGGTCCTTGTGCATACCAGGCAAGGGCTCTATCGATAAGCTACCTCTCCAACTCCATCCCCACCACCAATGTTCAATGTAATGAGCATAAAAAATGTAACTGTCACACTGTGATAAACTGAGATTTTCTAATGGGCTATTAGAAATGTGCAGTAATAAAATCAACAATATCATAAGCTTTTTATGTATCTGTCACAATCCAGGACTGTAAATTTGAAATTTAAATAACGGACAGTTGAAAATACATGTAGGAGGGGCTGGCATGCACAAGTACACAGGTTCAAACCCCAACCCTCACGTACACAACTAAGTGTTAGAGCAACTAAAAACTCAATAAAAATTGATTCTGTCTCTCTCTCTCTCACTGTCCTCTCTTTAAAAAAAAAAATACACTTAGGAAAGAGAGGACTCAAAAAAGATATTAAAACAAAAGTACAAGCAAGCTTCCATTTAAATAAGGTACTTACTAAGAGAGTTGTCTGGTATGCTAAAATCATGTTATTTATGCAGACTATATTCCTAAATTAACTCACAAAAATAGAGCACAAGGTATAAAATACAGTACTAAAATCATCACTATGAAGACTTCTATGAGAAAAGGCAATTACAAAAGAAAAAAAACCTTCAAAATAAAAAGGTAAAAATTATATGAAAGAATTTTAATGGCTCTTTAAAGGGGGACAATCAGAGAATGAGTAAACATCACCAACAGCTTCAATGACTGCTTTCAATTACAAATAATGTGTATATTACTACATAGAAATTATTTTTAAAATCATTCTTCTACTGTCACTAATGGAAGTTTTTGGCATACCCCAAGGCGAATTTAAAAGCTATGTGAGGGCGTAGAAATACATATTAAATGTCCTCTAATCTCAAAAGAGGATATAGATTTGAATTAAAATGCTCCTCACACTCCTATCACAAAAAGTTCTTCCAATATTCAAGAAAGGGGCTGGAGCGGTGGCTCAGCGGTTTCGGCACTTGCAGGTTCAAACCCCAGCACCACCACGTACACAACTAAGTGTTGGAGCAACTAAAGCCATGTGAAAAACTAAATAAAATTGTTTCTCTCTTTCTCTGTCTCTCTCTCTGACCCTCTCTCTTTAAAAAAAGAAAATATTCAAGAAAGATGTTCAAAATCTGATTGACAGCTTCCAATGAACAAATTAAAAGCACAAAGTATAAGTAATCATAAGTTTACTAATCCACATTAGGCACTCACTACTACTTAAGTAAGTTGAACTTTTATTCACAACTAACGAGCCTTGATTTTTTTAGTCTGGCTAGGTAAGAGCAAGAGTGGAATATACATGAGTTTTTAAAGTTAATGAAATGGTAAAGAAAAGACATATTTTTACTAGCCCAGGTAATAGTCTCTATTATATCTTACAACATCTTGGTTTCCCTGTATCAAATGTTATCCATAGCATATGTTTTGTTTTTCAAATTAGTGTGAATGATATCCTTCTTCTAAACTTACTCATTAGTTTATACCTCTAGATTAGCTCTTTTGTTGCTACCCTGGCTTGAGATGGTATCAGTCTATCTTTGAGGAATTTTATCAAAAAGCCTGTTTCCTCTAAGAAAATTTTTAAAAGATGAGTCACTTCCTAACACAATTCCTGCTGCTTAAAAATGTTTTAAGTAGGGGCTGGAGAGGTGCCTCAGTGGTTACAGCGCTTGCCTGGCATACCGAGGACCCAGATTCAAACACCAGTGCCACATACACAGCTGAGTGTCAGAGAAGCAAAGGCCAGTTGAAAATATGAATGAAATTGATTCTTTCTCCCTCTCTCTTTAAAAAGAAGAAAAAATGTTATAGGCAAACAAATACCAGATTTTTAACATGTAAAAAATGAACAAGTATAAAATATACAAAAGCACAAGTTTGTAAAAACAATTTCCTTATCCAATCTAGGACAGACTTTGTAAGTAAAACATTATTATCAGGAGTTTAAACAAACCAATTAAGACTACAAATGAAATAAAATATAAGAACCCCTTTCACCAAAAATAAGCTACCTGAGAAATGCATAGCTTTAGGAAATTTCCCTCTTTAACAGAATAAAGTATCCCTGTACCAAATACAAAATCACAATTACCTTTTGTCTCACAGAGATCAAAGGATTCAGAGAACAAACAAAATCACCATCCCTTAACTCAATCCAAATAATTGCAGGAGTGACTGTTGTTCATAAATGTTTTCCCACTTTGATATGAAAATGAAAAAATGAATTATAGTCAGTACCTCTTGGTGGCAAATCCATATCTCCTGATGTTAGGCCTATCAAGTTAGGCCTTTGTGCATGCACTCTATGTCTATACATAGGTCTGGAAGTGTTTGTTATGCTTGGGGCTTCAGGATTGTAGCCATCTGTGTCATATGTATCTGGTAATACAAAAACTGTAATTAAAAAACAATTACAAAACTCCATGTGGTAATTTTTAAAATATCAGTAACAGAAAAAGCAAATCAGATAACATATTACCAACATATGAAACTTAATTAACATGTTTTGTATGTGCTTAAAAGAAAAATTTTAAAAAGTATTATTAAGAAGAAAATGTAACCATTTTCTCAAAAATCATAACTGAGGGATTATTTGGTGTTCACCAAGTCTACATTGTATTCTATTTTAATGAGAAAAACTGTCCTGACACAGCAATTAACTTTCTAGACAGTTTTAAATTCCTTATCAAGAAATCTGCTTTAAAACTATACTACATCATGGGGGCTGGAGTGGTGGCTCAGCAGTTAACAGTGCTTGCCTGGCATGCACGAGTACGCAAGTTCAAACCCCAGCACCAGGTATGTAACGAAGTGCTGGAGCAACAAAAGCCACATGAAAAACTAAAACTGATTCTGTCTCTCTCTCACTGTCCCTCTCTCTTTAAAAAAAAGAACAAAACTATATTACATTAGGAGTATAGAGAGGGCCAAAACTGCACCTGCAGTAAAAAGAGAGGGTGGAGCAGGAGGAGGTTGGTGATGAATGCCAGTTGTTACTACAGTAGGAACAGAACTGGTTGCAGAGTTTGGGGGAGCATCCATGCCAGATGGCTGCAAAGGAGGAAGTGGAGGTGGTGGTCCTGTCAAAACCAAAGAATAAGAAATATCATCTGAAAGCAAACAAATAAAATAAATTATTATACATCCAAACATGATATTCTCACTTATCAAACTTTAATATCGTCTACAAAAACCAAGATCTAAGTTAGTTTTCTATAACACATTATTCTTTTAATGTATTCCAAAGGAGGTCTACCTTAAGCTATAAAGGACTATAGGAAGATCGGATATATCAGTGATGTGCATAATTCAAAAGGACAGTAAAACCATAGAAACTGGTTTGACATAGGCTACAACAAGTAGGTACATTCCACATGGGGTTATATTGCTTAATTAGTTTCCATCAGGCATCCATGGAATTGCTTTAGATATTTTTAACAAAAGCAAACATCAAGCTATTAACTTTATAAAAAGACTATAAATGAACAGATAATAAACAGACAAATAAATATATCCTCTGACCTGTTACAGGTGGGAGACTGGGTGGTAATGGACCTGGAGGTGGCACTGGGGGTCTGAGATTCACAGGTGGGGGTGTAAGAATTGGTGGAGGTGGGGGGAGTCCAGGAGGAGGTGGTCCTTCAACAACAGGAGGCTGTGCTGGGAAAGGCAACATGCCAGGAAGATTGACATCTTCTACAACTACTGGGTCACTTCCATGATCAAAAGGGCACATGTCTCCTCTCATACAAAAACCTTTTTCTGCAAGGAAAGTTAGAAAGAAATGTGAAAAGCGCTGACAATAAAAATTGACTCTAAGTTAACAAAACTAAAATATTTAAAGTATGACTATTTTGAATAATGGGCAAAAATATAATTAACCGTTTCACAGAAGCCATCTGCACATTTCCAGTAATATAATGAAGTTAAAACATATCTAACATACATACTAAAAAAAAAAGTTATCACCAGAACTGAAATAAGTATATCCAGCTATCAGATGATATAAAACTGATATATAATTATATAATTTCTGGTATGTTTTTCCAACAATTTAAATCTCTTGATAAAACTAAAAGAATATTATGAGTATGGTTTTAGCATTACTTACAAAATTTTTACACTAAATCCTTTTAAGTCTTCAATTCTTGTAAAAGTTGTACATAGGTAATATTTACATGTCTACATACTACTTACATTCCAATAATCATTCATTTGTAAAAAGTGAGTTATCAAAAATGTTTTGGTAGCCAATTCCCTTAAAAACAATTCAGTAGATATTTACTCTTATATGGTAAGCTCCAACAATATATTAAGACTTACATGCAAATAAATACTATTTTTAAATTGGTAATAAATGATCAGTGGTAACTAATGGAAATATGATAATATTAGGGAACTTATGAAGTGATAAAAACTATTACTATTTCTAATACAAAAAGAAGTATCTGAATAACTATACAACCTAAACATAAAGAATTTAGAAGTTGGAAATATTAATTCAATACTTCATGAAACAGTTGAAAAAGACTTACCATCATAGTCTCTACACCTTTTCTTTGGCATTGGAGGTCTTACAAACGAGTTATGGTCCACCTGGTCTTCATGAAATTCAGACCAACTTTCAGTAGTGTTATTACCATGATGAGTAGGTGCAATTACGGTGATGGTGCTGCTCAAAGTAGGTACAGGATAGTGGCCAGAAGAGATACTAGGTACCGAAGACACTGGAGTATAATTATTTTCTAATGGATCTGTTCTATCCAGGTCATATTTAGGTTTTACTAGATCCCTTTCTGCAACACAATAAAAATGACTTATAAAACTACGCTCTTATTACAACAGAAACAACAAAAACCTGTGTCTCTGATTTAAGAAATATTTTTGCTAAACATAAATAGTTTAAATTTTGTGCAGTCCTTGTTTTTATTTTAAAAACTAGTTAATACAGACAGTTCCAAGATGAGCTATTTCAATATGAACTAAACTGTAAAACTACACAAAGATGCTGTACTTTAATGAGTTCTTCCTGTGAGTTTTGTTTACAGAAAAATCAAATTTGTTATTTTCTTCACTGCAATCTTAGTATGCATAATTGCAAGACACAAAATAGACTGTTTAATAAAAAGTATGGTTATTTTTCCTGTGATATTTTTGTTGCCATCCACCTAAAGATATGACTTTTTTTTTAAAAAAATGAACACAATATTTTATAAGAAGAAAGTGGACAAGGAAGAACAGCAGGGTTCACAGTAAATGTAAAGAAAATTAGGCTGCATATATTCCAAGAAAGAGAAAATACATTAAGGTTAAGAGAAGCAATTATCTGGTATACCTACATCACAGTGGAGAAAAATACCTTAAGAACGAAAGAATACATGGTTTATACAAAGCCCATTAATAGTAGTAGAATAGTAAAAATCTAAGTTTGAGTTAAAGTATTTATTCAAAGGTGTTTTACTCTAATATCTGCCTTTCAATAATATATATTGGGAAGAAAATTACACAAGTTGGAAATGCCATGTTCTTGCAAATATACACCTCTGAAACAAATTTTTAATTACTTATTATAGTTCTGAGTAAAAATCTGAATATAAAGTGTATAATGTAATAAGTTGTGATCTGTATATACCTGTGAAACCGCCACCACAATCAAACTAAATACACTCATTACCCCCCAAAAACATTCACAATCCTTGGTAATCTGTTATCCATTCTTCCTTTACTTCACCTCAGGCAATACCTGATTTGCTTTTTTGTCATCACTGCTTGTACTTTTTAAAATTTCATATATATATATATGTACTCTTACCTGACTTCTTTCACTTAGCATAACTTACTGATTCACTTTGTTAAATGTATCATTAGTTTTCTTTTGTATCTATGTTATGGTACAACTACATGTTTATCTATCCAACCATATGTGGGCATTGGCTTGTTTCTAGTTTCTGACTATTACAAATAAAGCTGCCATCAACATTTGTGTGCAAGTCTGTGTGAACATATGCTTTCATTTCTTTTACATAAATATGTAAGAGTGGAATGGTTGGGTCATTTGCTAAATGCACATTTAATATTCTAAGATTCTACCGAAGTGTCCTCCAAAGAGCCACTTAAGTCTACATTCAAAGACTGATACAGTCTTTTACTGCAGCTCTCCTGCTAAATGTACAATGGTAATCATGATTTCAATTTGCATGGAATAAATTTTTTTTGGAATAAATTTTTTAAAGAAATTTTCAAAAAAATACACACTTAAGACCACAGAACACATAGTAGAAGAAAAAAAATGAAATCAAAATGTCAATTTAAAAAAAAAAACCCTTAAATATGGAATATTTTCACAGTAAAATAACATCAATTGAAAAACATACAAAGTCTCATTTACCCCTGCTCCGTGTTCTGCTTCGGCTTCTGGTCCGGCTCCGATCTCTGTCCCTGTCACGCAGCCGCTCTTTACTCCAGCTCCGACTCCGGCTCCGGCTGTAACTTCGACTCCGCCCTCGCCTTCTATTGTACCTGTCTCTATATGAATCTCTTCGAGGAGGGTTTCGGTCATAATCTCTTTTTCGAGAGCGATCATCTTTCTTCCTCTCATCACGACTTCTACAGAGATACACAATCACTTTTGTAACGGACGCTACAGTGGATGGGGAAATCTCTAAATGAAAAAAGCTGCATTTACTTCATGTAATATTTTTTATCCTACCATCAGAATACAAGTATGGGAAACAACAGAAAATACTAAGAGAACTCTAAAAACATTTTAAAAGGAAAAGCTCTTTAACATTTTAACCCTTAGTCTTATACACATCGACACCTACACAATCAGTCATCTGTACGTAACGGGATCTGCACAGTCAGGCATGTCACGTGCACTGCATCAACACCTCTGAAAGCTTAAGACAAAAAATAATTTGATCACACTAAAAGGAAACTACAGGTAGAAAGTAGTCTCACATTAAGATTACACTGGAGGGACTGGAGCGGTGGTGGGTCAGCGGTTACTGCGCTTGCCCAGCATGCACAGGTACACAGGTTCAAACCCCAGCACCCACGTACACAACTAAATGTCAGAGCAACGAAAGTCGTGTGAAAAACTAAAATAGAGATTGATTCTCTCTGTCTCTCTCTCTTAAAAAAAAGAAAAAAGAAAAAAAAAGATTACACTGGAGTCTGAAGTTAGCAATAAAAATAAAAACAATTAATAAATGTCAAACATTATTCTAAATCTTACTCCCAAGACATACAAATCTGATCTAGATTTTCTTGGGAAAAGGACCTACTTATACTTCCCTGGACAAGTAAGAATAGACATTATTTTCCCATATGTAAAAGATAATCAAATTCTGTACCTTCTTATAAAGCACAATCTCAAAGTCTAAACACTGAGGATGATTTAACCCATCACTCACCTATTTTCTCTGTATCGGGAGCTCGACTGGGGAGGACTGTGATTTAGCCTTCTAGAAAATTTCTTCTCTCTCTCTTCTTCCTTTGTAATCTGATACCAAAAAAAGTACTAATTTAGCAACAGTTATTTACTGTGATGTTACTATTTCAATGACAGTATTTAAATTATACAATACATGGGCAATTATCACCTACAAATTATGTAAGCAAAACAAATTTCTCTACTAAATACAATCATTTAACCATAATGGAGTCAGCTCAAATTTAAAGTTATCACTTAAAAAAATTAATAAATGTTTATTCTAAATAATAGTGATGAGGATACATTTAAGTGTACTCATTTTAACATAATTAACAGAAAGATACTGGGTTTTTTTTTTATTCCTTCTTTCAAAAGTCTAACATCAGGCTGGCCAGTGGCTCAGCGGTTGGACCATTTGCCTGCCATGCACGAGGATCCAGGTTTAAGCCCCAGCAGCACATACATAACTGTCTGAGAAACGGAGGCCACATGAAAAAATAAACAGATCTGATTCCCTCCTGTCCCCTCTAAAAAAAAGTCTCATATCAAACACATAAGAAAATAAAAAGGAATGTTTAAGAACTAACCAAGTCATTAAGAAAGAAAATATTTGAGGGCTAGGAATGTTTTGCAAAGCCCTGGGTTCTATCCCCAAAGGGGAGGGAAAAAAAAAAAAAGAGCGAGCAAATATTTGAGAATACACAGCTGAACAGTTCTGCAGTTTCTCATAACATCATGTCAGTTATATATTTGTTTCCTACAAGGTACATTCATATTATATAATTATTAGAAAGCAACCATAGGAAACATTCCCTTGGTTGGTGCTACTTTTTCCAGACTGCACTGCCTAGAATGCTACTTCCACAGGACATCAATATATAAAAAGAAAAGGACTTAGAGATTAAACAAATACAGGAAATACTGAAAATATGCCAGGGGTTAAGACTACTCATTTAATTAAGAACCCCATTCTGGGGCTAGAGCAGTGGCTCAGTGGTTACAGCACTTGCCTGGCACACCCAGGTATGTGGATTCAAACCCCAGCACCACATACACAATGAATTGTCAAGCAATGAAAGCCAATGAAAAACTAAATAAAAATTGATTCTCTCTTTTTCTCTGTCTCACATTGTCCCTCTTAAAAAAAAAAGAATGCTGTTCTGACACACTCTATAGATCTATAGACAGAGAACATATATCCCAGTTTATACCACCTTTTCCACCATCCCTTTCAGTAAGAGCCTCTCACGATCAGAAGTATACCACTTAAATAAATTAAATGGAAATTCTACCAACAGACCAAACTAGGAAAATACTCTAGAATCCCTTCTTTCAACAGTTTACTTCTTCATGAGATACTTTTCTCACCCACTCCAACTCTCCTCCCAACCCAGACAAAAACTGGATACTAATTCAACTCTCTTGATGTTTTTTATATCTACCTCAATGTCCTTTTACAAGTAATTTATGTTGATGGCCATAATCTATAGCACATGCCCAACTGGTAATTTTTAATACACCGCAGCATTTTAAACCCAAACTGCGACCTGGCGTTATGAGAATTCTAAAAGATC
>PVKS010005727.1:24320-83153 GCA_004027875.1 Aplodontia rufa
TCCCCCTTCACATTTCGCGCGCTCTGAGCAAGGTGAGCTACGCGCCTGCGCTGGAGCGCCGCTTTCTGTCTTTCTCCTCCCATCTTCCCGGTCAATGATAGTCCCTGACGCCACCAGCATGATAGTCCCTCATTGGCTGAAATAAGCTAGCTTACCAATTCACTATTGGTTCCTTAGTAGCCTGTTCTCGATATATCTAGTGATGTGCGGGAAGAATAAAGTAGGATAGTTTCAAGCCGCCATCTACGTGTGTCTGAGTTTTCTTTCCCGGCCGCCGTCTGTCCTGCTTGGCCCCTTCTGAGCAGAACGTCCAGCTAAATCGGGTCGCTCCGCCTACTGTCTGCTCCAGAACGCTTCAGCCCCCCAACAGATCAGGTACAAATATCCTCCACAATTGACCGAGAAAAAAGTACTACTGCATCAACAGATTTAAGGCTTTACCACTAACCTACTTTGGGAAAAGACTGCTTCTCAAACCAAGGACCCATGGTTTACTCAGTTTTTTTTTTCTTTTTTCAGGGCTGAGGACCGAATTACTCAAGTTTTTGAGGAATTAAAATTAATTTAAATCCGAGTGTGGTGGCACACATTTATAGTCTCAACTATTTAAGAGGCTAAGGCAGGAGGATAACTTGAGCCCACGAGTTTGAGACCAGCCTGAGCAACACAATAAGACCTGTCTCAAAAATTTGAAACCAACTGAATCTATCAATGGGAAAATCTTAAATAAATTATAGTACATATTTATGTGGCACAAGAAATTGCTAACAAAATATTTAATGTCTCTTCCTAAAGTATCCCATATAACATTAGGTATGAAACATGCTCAGTTCTAAAATTACATTTGTCTTCTACAGATACAACTGACTTGGATGATGTGTGGGCATGGTTGTGTATAAAAATATATATGTACACATGTATAAAAACAACTTCTGTATGTATACATGTGTGTAAATATATTCCAAGAGACAAAAATACAGTTGAGAATTATTACATAATATATGTATGTATTATTACATAATAAACTATACTGCTTATGTAAACTGGGAAAAAATAGGAGGAAAACAGCCAAAGAGCACAACCATACTTCCCTGATATTTACCTTAAAAATAGTCCCTTGTTAAACAAAAGCAAACAAATCTGTTGTTCTAATTATATTCACAGAACACAAGTGATAAGACTGCATGTCTATAAGATATTATACAGAAAAGAGTTAAAGGCAGGCCTAAGACTGCTATTCTTAGGAAGGCCTGCTTAGGAAGGCTGGTCCATGGCTCATGGTGTGCTTCAGATTCAGAATGTCCCTCAACTGTTCATGAGTTGATAGCTTGGTTCCCAATGCAGCAAACATTTAGAGGTGAGGCTTTTACAAAATGATTGGATCATGAGAGCTCTAACCTCGTCAGCGAATTAATCCACTGTTGGCTTCAGATTTTAAATGGACTTGGGAGATGTGAAAACTATAGGAGATTGGAACTAGCTGAAGGGAGTAGTTCCTTCCTCTAGTTCTCTCTGCTTCACGGGTATGAAGTGATTAGCTTTCTTTTGCCACATCCTTCCACCATGATGTTCTGCCTTGTCTCAGACCTAAAGCAATGGAGCCAGTCAATCATGGGCTGACACCTCTTAAACTGTTAGCCAAAATAAATCTTCCCTCCTCTCAGCTGTTTTTCTCAAATATTTTAATCCAGAAAAAAAAAAGCTGACTAACGTAGCAGGCTTCTGCAACCACTGATTTCCTTAGGGTTCCCACCATTCACTGATTACAAATGGCTCACTGGCCAGGTGCTGTGGCTCATGCTTCTAATCCCAGTGGCTTGGGAGGCTAAGGCAGAAGGACTGCAAGACCAAAGCCAGCCTCAGCAATATACTAAGACCCTATCTCAAAAAATAAAAAAGGACTGAGGATGTGACTCGGTGGTTAAACACCCCGCAGTTCAATCCTTGGAACCAAAAAAAAAAAAAGGGGGCTGAGTCTGAACTAACTGTGATAACAATACAGTTTAAGTTGTACCCCGGCTTTTCATTTGGAAGTCTAGAATCTTGGTACATACTAGGTAGAGGATGCCTACCCCAAATAAAGATCTTGGGTACTGGGGCTGGAACGGTGGCTCAGCAGTTACGGTGCTTGCCTGGCACGCACAAGGGCACCAATTCAAACCCTAGCACCACATACACAATGAAGTGTTGGAGCAACGAAGGTTGCATGAAAAACTAAATAAAAATTGATTCTTTCTCTTTCCCTCTCTCTTTAAAAAAAAAAAAAAAAAATCCTGGGTATTGAGTCTCTAACAAGCTTCCCTGATTCACATGTGTCATCAAACTCATAGAATTAAGCACATCCCATGGGACTCTGGGGACTTTGGAAACTTTATATTTATTTCCCACCAGATTTCACCTAGTACACCATTTCCTTTTACTGACTGATTTGCATTCTGTTGTACTAAGAAGTCAAGACATAGCCATGAGTATGACCACATGCTGAGTTCTGTAAGTGCTCCTAGTAATATGATCGAACTTAGAGGTGGATCTTAAGAATTCCTAACACAAAGATACAGAAAAGAAAATCCATGTGTTTAAAGAACCCGTAAGGTATACCTATAAGGTATAACACAAATTCTTACCTCTTCTTTTTTTATATCTTTTTCTTGGTGCTGAAAAAATTCTACCTTCAGGCTTCCTGATGATGGCTGCTCTGGAGGAGGTAGATAACTTTTTGTATTCACAGCATCAAAAAGTTTTTCTACAAATATCTGGGTCTCTAAAAATAAAACCAAACAAACCAGATTAAAAGACATTTGCTAAAATATTAATTCCACACTCTTGCACATCAGACCTCTAATATGATGAAATATACCTGATTTATATAAATCTATAAGTTATACTGTAAGTCCAATAGCTTCCCAACCAGTTTGTAATGGTACAAGTCCCACGGTAGTAATGACTCCTTTATTTCAATTTCAAGGTGGTACAGTGGAAAGGCTAGAGCTTCCATGCCAGTCACTTTCCAGCCATGACCAGACTTCTCTATGTATGTAGCCTACCTAGTATGCAACACAAACACTATCACTATCTAAATGTGGACAAAGTCAAAAGTTGAAAAACAACAGATAGACAAGAATCAAAGTAGTTTCCTAAGCAATACTAGTTTTAAATAAACACTGTCATTTTCTTAATCTTTTAACCTATGTAAGAAAAAATATCAGCATGCTTTAATAATGAGAATATTAATGAATATTAATGATGAAATTTCCATTTTAAATAAGCTATGGACATAATCAGAAACAATAGTTTGTTTACCTTTGTAACAATTACAGCATATTTCATACTAAGTTCCTTTAATGCTCTGTGGATAATCTTATGAATAATTTATTAAAATAATACAGTATTTTAAAACCAAAGGTCTTACCTTTCTGAAGAAATACATCCAGCTGATCTATACATAACGCCTTTAACTCTTTTTCACTTTTGTCTTTCTTTACCAAAGCCAGAACATATTTTGCTAGGGCTGATGGATCTGCATCACAGCTAAAAAAAAAAAAAAAGTAATGTTGAAGGAAATTTAGTCATAAATAATTGCACATTCTATAAATTCCAGGTACAAACTGACTTGTAAGATATAACAAACACTTAAGTGAATTCATATATGAAAAAGTACCTGGGTCATACAAGTTACATAAGATGTGATCTTCTCCTTATGTTAATACACCTCACATGTAGCCAGCATTTCTTAAAAACATACCATATAGTATATTAATTATTAGAAAAGACTAGAAATAGAGCCAAATGTATTATAGATTTAGATCTTATAACGATGCCATCCAAATCAACAAAAAAGAGATGAACTGGTGGCTTGGTGGTTACAGTGCTTGCCTAGCAAGTGTGAGTATGTGAGTTCAAACCCCAGCACCACATACACAACGAAGTGTCCGAGGAATGAAAGTTACATGAAAAACTAAATAAAAATTGCTTCTCTCTTTAAAAAAAAAAGAGATGAAGTATATAATAAATGGTATTCAATTTGGCAGTTATCTTTTGAAAAACTAACTTGGATACACATATCAAAATAAATATAAAAAACTATTAAGTACCAGAGGAAAACATGAGTTATCTTATAACTATGCAGAAATGAAGACCTTTTGAATTATGACACAAAAATTCGTATCACAGAAGAGTAATTTGATTGTATAAAAAACCCAAAAACTTCAGAAAAGTCAAAAGTTAAGAAAAAAGCTCAATCAACTCACCATACAAAAAGACAAATTCTATCAATCAAGACCAACAGTAAAACAGAAAGACAATTAACAGATACTAAAAGGAAAAAAACTATTAAATTCATAAAAATTCAACCTTATCCATAAGAGACATGCAAACTTAAAATACACTGAAATACCATTTTTACTTATTGGACAGACAAATGCAAAACCTTAGGATATATTCTGGTGGCAACCTGAAGAAACAAGTAGTTTTCATACATTGAGCTAGTGTAAGAAACTGGTGGCTCCTAGGGAAGTATTTTAACAGTATTTATGTCATAAATGTAATTTGATTCACACTTGTACTTCTATGTCTTTATTCTAATAAACAAAAACATTTACATGTTCAAATGACATGTGTGTAAGTTATTCATTGTTATATTGCTTATAAAATAATAATGAGCAAATGCCAAGTCGAAGAGGACTAGAAAAATATATTCTATTATATTCAAGGAAAGACATGCAAGAAAGGAAACCCATTAAAAAAAAGTGACAAAGTTTTAGTATCTTAGAAAAATCAATTTGTTAAAAGGGTAGAGAAAAAGTTTATAGAGTATGTTACCATTTATTAGGGGGAGAAGAAATTGTATATTTGGATTGCTTATATTTGAATAATACATATGATTCAAATAGACAGGAAGGATGTCTTTTTGAAGTGATGATGGGACCCAAGTGAAGAAGAGACAGAATCAAAAGAGAAAATTTTTGATGCCTGAATCAGGTTCATCCAACTCAAGAAAGCCATCTCTCGCTAAGCTAAAATCATCACCTATTTAATTATCAATTTACACGTTGGAGTAAATAAGAGGAACATAACCATTATTTTAGTTATTATTTAGTTAACCATTTATTGGACCTCGTCTCTGTCATGAACTCAGCCCCTAGCTCACTATGTAGAGCTCTCATTTTATTAAGAAACTGAGCTTCAAAAAGGCTAAGCAGAGTTCCAAAAACTACACAGTAAATAAGTAAAAGAGCCAAGATTCAAACCTAAATTTCATCCTCCAAAGCCCACACTCTTAACCACTACACTAGATTGATCTTACAAAGAGGTGCCTAGAAGACAGACCTCCAATTTACATATTTCTATAAACATCTAGAGTTACAGTCTCCCATTCCTTACCATACTAATCTTAAAAGTTCTCCGTATCTTTACTTCCCTTATATTCTTAGTTGCTGCCCAAGATAGCTCCACTAGGTACCTCCTCCTATGCAGTCTCTCCTTTTCAGTTTAATCTTCAATGACTATTCTTTCAAGTAGCCTCTAAACAATTTCTCACTCTCCTATACCATTCCTTTCATCATTCTTCTAACTCGTTAGCTTAAACAAAATTCCACTCTAGAATCAACTCCCAGCTTAGATTTAATAGCTTGGTAGTACAAAAACAATGGCAATTTCATATCAATAACATAAGAAACAGTGATTAAATCAGATTTTCCAAGGATACTGATGACATAAAAGGGTTCAACAATAACTGCTGTAAATATACATATAAAGAAAGACATAGGAAATCATAGAGAAAAAATAACTACAAATGAACAATGGGGAAAAGGATAATTTAATTCATTTAAGGAAAAGATACATACATTATACATTTAACATGAAATATTTCAAATCATTTTTATTGCTCTTGATTTTAACAAATGTTAATTTCAAATTAATAAACAAAAATAAAGGCTCTACACCTTCTATAGTTTAAATGCTAAATATTAATAAAATAACCAATACAAAATTAAAATAAATCTAAAAAATGCTGCAAGACATATACCAAACCATCTCAATTCACATGAGTATATAATACAAAATTCTATAGTTTTACAAAAATATAACATTATGTTACTGAATCAAAAAGTACACCTTAAGTCAATGAACAGCTTTGGCTGCACAAGTACAATCATTAGAGAGAAACCTGACTGCAAGTTAATTAACAGGACTTATTCAATCATCTTTATTTTGCTTTGTTTGCTGTTTTAGAGAGACTGCAAAGGTTAAGTCTGATAGTGTCAGGGTTTAGAAGTATTCTTTAAAAACTAACAGCATTTAGCACATATGCTATATAACATACCCTTATTCTACACATCATTGTAATTTCAAAGTGCATCTTCCAATACTTAACTCCTTTTTATAAAGTACAGCAAAACTCCCCACTGCTTAAGGATAGGCTCAATTTAATGACTTGTTTCAAACAAAGAGAATATGGCAGAAGTGATGAAGTCCTAAAAGGCATGCGGCATCCTCCTCCTCTCTCCTATCACTTGTTCTGGAGAAATCAGCTGCTATGCCCCAAGGACATTCGATCAGCTTTAAGGAAAACAATATCTTAAGGCAATGAAATGAGGGCTCAAGCCAAAGGCTAGCAAGGAACTGAGATGCCTCTTGCCAAACAGACACATGTGAGTGAGCTTGGAAGCAGATTCTGCAGTCCCAGCAGAACCTTGAGAAGACTGCAGCCTGACAAAACAACTTGACAGCAATCTCATAAGACACTGAGTCAGAAATATGCAGCTAACCTGCTCCCAAACACCAAGAGAAACTATGCGGTCATAAATGTCTGCTGTACTACCAAGTTGCAGGTAAACTTGTTTATTTGGTAATCATACCCCAACTTTTCTCATAATCTATTCCATTTACCTTTTGGAGGCATACTGAGAATTGAAGCAGGGTTCTACCACTGAGCCATATCCTCAGCCCTTTTTTATTTATTTACTTATTTTGCTGCAGGGTATTGCTAAATTGCTGAGGTTGGCACGAAACTTGTGATCCTTCTGCCTCAGCCTCTCATGTTATGGTACAAGCATGTACCACTGAGTCCAGCCACCAGAGTACTTTTTAAAATTTGTTAAGAGTTCAAATTACATACTAGAATCAAGGTTTGTAATTTCATTTACTAGCAAAACAAACTTGTACATGGAAGGCAATTTTTCCTAAGTTTTATATGTCATTGTTACTATATTTCTAAATTCTGAAAACAAAGAAAAAGTATGTATTTGGTAAATTTGAGTTGAAAATAAATTGAACCACCAAAGTTTTAATGATACATGAAAAGGTTTGATCAGGGTCAGAAAGGCAAAAACATGTTCTCTTTTTCATTTGTCTTAATTACAAGTACCAATACTACATTATCTGAACATCTTATAATGTTATGCAAAGTTAATTAAAAAATTTAAATTTACCTAATCAAAAGACAACTGTATTCAGATAGTAAAGGATTTAAAAAAAAATTATTCCATGGCAAGCAAGACTATTCATGAGATATTTTACTACACAAGTTAACAGTGCTACCCACAGGTTTGTGACCTGGATGACACAAAATTTATCAGAGCTAGGTTCTATCCCCTGCTCAAAAGTGAGACTGAAATCTTACAGAATACACACATGCACACATGCATGCACGCACACACAAAAAAACACAGGGAGGGTACAGAGGGTTAAGTGTTGAAAATGTGACCTATTTCCTTCCTACTTAGAAACCAGTTCTCATTGATCCTATTCCGTAAGTACTTCTTAACCACCCCTGCAAAACAAACAAAAATCTGCCATTAAGTATGATTCTGACCAACGGTGCTTTAACTCTGATTTACCCTTTTGCGTGTCAGGGATAGAGGTGAGAGGGGACAAAGAGAACAAAAATCAAAACAAAATCAGAAACTACAATAAAAGAAGGCAGGACACCTGATTTACCAGTAGCATTATGGAAAGCAGGCAAAGGGGGAGCGCCTTAACTATTTAGTGAACAACAAATTTAACGAGATGAAAGCATGAAATGGTAAAGGAGAAACACAAATCATAATGCAGTAAAATAGAAAACAGAGAGCTAGAAAGAACCTGCTCTCCCACGAAGTAGACAATGCTACTGCTTGCATTTCTAGCAGCCACTTTTTATATATATATATAAACAGATTCTTACAAAATGTCTAAGATGGTAAATGGATATCATTATTAGATGGCTTATGAGGGATTCTCAACCTGCAAAATAGAAATGTTAGAGAAAACTTGGTAATCCTTCATATAACTGAAAGGCTTTCACAAGGAAGAATTACATTTATTTATATATCCTCCATGAGATATAATCAGAAAGAGTATAAAACAGCAACAGATTTTATCTTTAAATACATGGACTTTTTTTGTTAATAATCAGAGGCCTACCCAAAGCAGAATAGACTGTCTGAAAGAGTTCTCCATCATTAGAATGGTTTCAAGTACAGGCTGTACAATCTCTGGCAGATAAGCACTGGACTAAGATAGTAAACACCTCCCCCCCAAAAAACTGAAAGAGTATAACCCTTAGGTTTAATTCTGTTCATAGCAAATATATGAAATATCCTTTCCTATTACTGATCCACCTACCTATATAATAAAAACATAATTTTTAAGAATTATACTATGTGTTTAGATAATGTTTCCCCCTCAACTGTATTTCTATATACTTCTGATAAAAAAAAGAATTATACTATGAAAGACAGTTTTACTGAAAAAAATGGAAATTCAAAAACTATTTCTTAACTCTTGCATAGAATCTGGGCCTAACTTGAGACAGAGTATTGGGAGAGAAAATATTAAGTACAACTCTATCAGGGACCATTTTCATCTTCATAAAGTTTGAAGAAAATAATTTGATTATGTTTGGCTTAGTGGTTATCTTCCTACTGCATTCAATACTCAACAATCCTTAATATGTATTCATATTCATATTCTGTCAGACACTATTCTAAATTCTGAGGATGTAATTTGGAAAAGAATAAAGTACCTGTCCCCACACAATTCACATTAGGGGTGAGAGGAAGACACATACATACATACACATACACACACGCACACACACAAAACATTGTCATATACATAAGTGCTCTGTAGAAAAAATAATCCAGGTTAAAGGGATAATGCATAGAGCAGGAGGAAGGACTAGAAAGAAGAAAGGAGAGGACAAGAGAGCAGTGAGGAGGGAATGAGTAAAAACAGTTACAATCTTAGATAAGATCATACAGGACTCTTGACAAATGACAACTATTTTAACAAGAGATCTGAATTTAGACAGGCTATGGTTGGGAGTACAAAATGTTTTATGAAGACAGTCCAAGCCAAGGGAACCCAAAAGAAAAAGTCTGAGGCAGTGGCCTAGCTGACACAATATGAGGAAAAGGATTCCAGTGAAATGGAGCAAAGTGAACATTCACCAACATTTAGATTTCCAAAGATTTCAAAATAATTGCTTCAATGAGCTTTGGTGAATTAGGCATCCAGATCACTCAAATTATTCACACAATGATTTAAAGGCATAAAAATAAAAACCTTATCAATCTTTGAACACACCATGTGAAGGATACAACAAATAAGAACACATTTTTATTCTGGAGGTTCGCCTTCATGCATACCTTTAAAAAGCTTAAGGTGACATCTAAAAGGGTTTTACTCTTCCAGCTATATGTGAGGAGGAAAGTGTACAAACTAAATAAACTTGATAAGCCAAAGTAATACAGAACACATCAAATATTGTAACAAAATCTCTGCAAAGAACTGTATTTTCTTAATAGTTTAAGTAACATGAATCAAACTGCCCCATACATAAAGGTTGCCCCTAACTCATCATACAAGTGTGTTTTAGTGTATATTTAGGATTTTCAAAAGAATAAAGAAAGCTATAACACTCCAGAATAATATTTCACAAAGAAGTCTGTTTTGCTCAAGTTTCTTGGAGGCTTTAGAAATTCAGTGGAAGATAACTGATGGAATTTTAACCACAGCTTCCATTTTCAGTAATTCTGAAAAGGAGGAGCTGGAGGTGGTAGTGGGAATTAAAAATTAAATTTAAATATGTTAACTCAGTAACTGTAGAACACGGATATACACCCACGTCTGTTCCTACCAATTTTTCATTTTATATTCATGAAGAAAATCTGATCTGCATCAGTCATGATTCCATAGTCTGTATTTGTGATTACTTTTAAAATCTCAAATTTCATTGCAACCTACACACAGAAATTTTTCATTGTTGTGGTTTATTGTGCAGCTTCATACAATTCAAATATGGCACAAATATTATTTGTAGGTGTTAACGATTAAAGTTCACATTATTCATTAAGAATTATTACAAACCCAGTTCATTCTACAAAATTACCACCAAAACGTATTTAAACACAATCTATACGTAAGCATGACACAATCCATTTATCACTGCAAAAGCTTACTATGTGTAATTTTAACACTGAAAACTATTCAGTCAGTTCTTCCATTCTACAATGATCCCCAAAGTAGTAGTGATTTCTTTCCACCTTTTACAAGAGTGGTTCTCAAATGTTTTCTCAGGTTCCCTCTAAACTTTAAAAATCAAAACTATAAAGAGCTTTTAGGGCTATATCCATCAATATTTAACATATTAATAGTTTTTAATTAGTTTAAATTAATAGCCTATTACAACTTAGCATGAATATTATTTTCCTGAAGTAATCATAAGGAAGAATTTATTGCTACAAATAAATGAAAAATCCAAAAGCAGCATCAGCTTTAGACATAGGTGGATCTAGGAGTTCAAATAATATCATCAGGATCCTGTTTTACTTTCCATTTAATTCATTTCATTTTTAGGCCATGCAGCAGCAGCAGCAATGGACCCAACCAAGCTTACATTATTTTCATAGCCAGAAGAAGGAATCTATCTTTGTCTCTCTCAGCATCTGTACTGGCCCATGAAAGTGATTCAACTTCCCCACCTGGGTCATTCCAGGACTGACCACCTCAGTTTAAATACTATTTTTTTTTATGGCAATCAAGGGAAACCCTGTATATATATGTGTGTGTGCGTGTGTGTACACATGTCATACAAGGGATTAAACCCAGCAGCGCTTAACCACCGAGCCACAACCCTAGGCCTTTTCTTTTTTTAAGACAGGGACTCACTAAATTATGCAGGGCCTAAGTTGCCAAGGCTGCTTTTGAAATTGCGATCCTCCTTGCCTCAGCCCCCCAAGCCACTAGGATTACAAGCATGTGCCACCACACCTGGCCAAAACCCTGTATTTTATAAAACAAAAAGTTTGTGACAAGAATTCAGTATTTCAATTTTTTTTTTTTTGCAAATACCTTTAAATGCTTAGTAAAACAGAAGGCAGACCATTCTTTTATCTACTTGTACATTCTGTCTGTTGTGACACACTATTTTAAAGAAAATATGGCCCTACAAAGACTTACAGTTGAAAAAAAAAAATGGGAACCACACAGATATTCTGAAACAGTTTCAGGGAAACCTAGGAGTCCTCACTCTACACATGAGAACCATTTCTTTAAAAATTATTATGACACTTGTCTAATCCCAAGACAAATTAATCTCCACATTCTCAAAGACCCAATAATCAGATCACAAAATCAAAATAACAGTTTGTACTGTTCTATGCAATGAGCATTAACCCAAATGCCAAATTAACCACAAATACACATGGGCATATATCATACCACTCTTAAGAACTCTCTTGGGGCTGGAGCAGTGGTGGCTCAGCAATTAGAGCTTGCCTTACATGTGAAAGGATGTAGGTTCGAACCCCAACACCATGTACAAAATGAAGTGTCAGAGCAACAAAGACCACATGAAAAACTAAATAAAATTGATTCTCTCTCTCACTGGCTCTCTCTTAAAACAAAAACAAAAACCTCTCTCGAGAAAACTGGAATGGCAATATGGAAGCCCACAATAAAATTCCACATTTAGGTATATTTTGTTATTTTTTATTCCAATTCACAGTTGAAGAACTATTGAGTTTTCAGGGGAAAGACTAATTCCAAAGACCATCATTTTATTTACTCACATTCTGCCTATTTACAAAACAAATCTGAGTTTACCCATCCTTTCAGTTATTAAAAGGTTACAGAATAGGCTAGCAACATTTTCTTTCATGATCAAGAAAAGGCAGAATTATCCAAGAGAAATGGCACCAAGGACTACAAATATAAAAACCTAATTCTACCACTGTTATATAAACTGAGCAGAGTCAGTTAAGCCCTTAAGACATGTTTCTCAAATATTTAAAAATAGAACAACAGGGGGCTGAAGCGGTGGCTGGTGGTTACAGAGCTTTCCCAGCATGCACAAGTACACAGGTTTAAACCCCAGCACCCACATACACAACTAAGGGTCAGAGCAACAAAAGCCATGTGAAAAACTCAATAAAAATTCATTCTCTGTCTCTCTCTCATACTGTCCTTCTCTCTTTAAAAAAACAAAAACAAAACAAAACAAAAAAAAAACCAGAACAACAGAATGGCTGGTACTTTGTGGTAGGCTATACATAATACACAGTCACTTCTAAGTCTTTTCCTAATATTGCCACCAAAATTTTCTAATACTGATAATGATGCTGAATATTTTCATTAAAAGGGAAAGTAATTATAGACACATTTTGATTTAAAAATCTCAGGACTAAAAAAATTAATCTTTAGTTTCTTCATCTGAGGAAACAGCTGTTTTGCCAAATTAGAAATAATTACAAATGTGTACAATTACAAACGAGAAGGCATTTGGGGGGGGGGGCAGCGGGCCGTTACTGGAAATTGAATCCAGGGCCACTTTACCACTGAGCTACATCCCCAGCACTTTTTTTTATTTTGAGAAAGGGTCTCCGCTAAGTTGCTCATGGCCTCACAAAAGTTACTGTGGCTAGCCTTGAACTTGGAATCCTCATGCCTCAACCTCCCAAGTCACTGAGATTACAGGTGTGCACCACCATGCCCAACAAAACATTTTATAAACCTAGTAAATATTATAACATAAGTTCAAGAATGAACTATGATAAATTTTTTATAGTTATAAAATGCCTATGTTTACTCTTAAGAATGTTTTATTTAAATTCTGATTGCTATATTTTAAGTACTGTATCTTCTTTCAAACCCACCCACTTAGTCTGAAGCCATATTCTTAGACTTTCTTTGAAGAAATCTGGTATTATTTTAAAAAATAATATATAAATTTTTAAAACCATGGACTAAACCCAAAACACCTGGGGTTTCTGAATTTCTAATCTAGCATTATTTCCCTTTATTCACTAGTTTATAAAATCCTGGGTTAGCATTTTACTTCTCTAGGCTGCAGTTTACTTATTTTTAAAATAAAGACACTGAACCATAATATTTGAAAAAGTGGGTCATTTTAAGGAATACAATGTTACAGTTTCCCCATTACTGCACCTTCTCTGCTCTTCCTATCCCCAAACACCTTTTAAGCTAACTGAAAAATTCAGTATACTGAGTGTTAGAATCTTTAGGGGCAAAAAAATTATTTAAATAAATAAATAAATAATTTTTTTTAAAAGAGAGAGTGACAGTGAGAGAGACAGAAAGAGAGAAACAACTTTATTTAGTTTATCACGTGGTCTTCATTGCTCCAACACCTAGCTGTATATGTGGTGCTGGGGTTTGAACCCCGGTCCTCGTGCTTGCCAGGCAAGCACTGAAACCACTGAGCCACCGCTCCAGCCCCAATAAATACTTTTTAAAAATTCCTTTTACATCTTTTGCAAGAGCCACAGAATCCCATTTTCTCAGCACACCCAAGCAAATTTTAAAGCTGTGAGAGTGATGCATAACAACTAAATTCTACTAAATAGAAACGTTTTGGATATTTCTCCTAAGTTGCCAGACCTGAAGATCTGTGTACATATTTCTACCACTGTTAAATTGTAACTGTTGGTGTGTTTGCCCTTTCTCCCTCCAGGGGATTCCAGGTAACTACGTTTGCCTTTTTCTTAGAACCAACTACAATGTATTGAGAAGTATCTACTAATTACCAACATTATACAAAAGGTCATGCAAAATTAAGTGCATAAAAACCAACTCAGAAAAAGCATGCATGAATTTTGATACCCTCAATTAGAACAAATACAGACATATACTAATGAATTCATAGATCTGGCACAGACACAGAAAAGGTCAATAAATTCCTCCAGCATTTTGACAAGCTTCTTTTCCTTTGACAAGTTGTCTTTCCTTGCCATATCCTGACTATTCAGACTTAACCTCATGTGTACATTTAGCACACATTTTCTAAAAATATTACCATCTTCTCTCTTGCTGCCTCCTAAACTAAGTACTACCTACCAAAGTCCAAGTTTAGTCATTTCACAATTTACTCCTAAACTCCAAAATACAAGGTAATCAAATCTACATACCATCAGCAACATTCCTGAAAAAAGATAGGATCAAGATGTTTCCCTGCTTGAATTAATTTTCTCCAATATCCCCTAATATAGCCCCCAAAATGTCAAAATTCTAGCATGGCAGTAAAACCTCCTCTTACTCTGAAATCAACAAAGGCTACATGGATTCAAAAGCCTCTTCTTAATCATAGTGAATATCCATGGTTCCTCAAAAACCTCATGTATTCTCACAGAACGTAGCTTTTCTCCCAATTTGGCCTATTAAATTAATCTCATCAGAGACACCCAAAAGTTAATACAATTCAATTTGGGAATGTATGTGAAAAACTTTATAGACTGGTAACTAGTTATGAAGCAATTTTCAAAATGGGATCTACTTTTTTCAGTCAAGTCTTCCATTATAGAATTAAACTGTTTAAAAAGGTAACATAAGTACTTGAGATATCATAAAAGAACACACACACTTTAGAAGTGCCACTGTATCGGTCAGCTTTCCACTACTGAAACAAATACCTGAGATAATCAACTGACAAACAGGTTTATTTTAGCTCAGTTTTAGAGGTCTGAGCCTGTGACAGCACATCATGTTAGCAGCACACATCAGAACAACGTACTTATTTCATGTCCATGAAGTACACATGAGTTAGGAAGTGAATGAGGTTCCACTATCTGTTTCAAGAACTCACTCTCAATGACCTAAAAATCTCACCCTAGGCCCCAACTCCAGATAACACCAAGTCTGAGGACCATGGCTTTAAACATAGCCCTTTGGAGAACATTCTAGATCTAAAGTATAGTAATCACACTGATAATTTCTTATTAAATATGCCCCCAAAAGTTCACGCAGAAGGCCTTGAAGTACCTGTTATTGTCTCCTAGACTGATACAAAGAACAATGCTTATGTTAGATTTGTAATCACACAGAATTTTATTTATAGCTGACTTCATTTAAAACTTCATTAAAATTTTTTTCATATCAACTTTTAAACTGTCAGTAACCACTGGAAAACATATAACTGGAGAATGTACGTACAACAGCAGGGAGTATGGGAGTAACAGGATATAGAAAGCTATAAAATGCCAGGCATGTTAGCACACGGCTGTAATCACAGGAATTCAGGAGACAGAGGCAGGAGGATTGCCAAGTTCAAGGCCAGTGTTAGCAATTTAGTGAGGCCTTCTCAAAAAAAAAAAAAAAATTTAAAAAAGGGCTGGAGATGTAATGTAGCTCAGTGGCTAAGTATCCTGGGGTTAAATCCCTAGTACCCACCCTGCGTCCACCAAAAGAAAACTTAAGAGTTGAGAATTTATGACACATTATGTCCTCTTGTTTCTTTTAAAATGGCTGGGGGGGGGGACAGACGGAGAGCAAAAGGGGGAGGATTTACAACGCAATACACAATTAAACAAGTAAACAAGTTTATGTGGAATAAGTTTAAAGAACCAAGAAAGTACCTGGCCTACCTTACAAACATTCATTTTTCCCCCTTTCTTTCTGTGGTACATGGGATTGAACCACGAGCACTCTATCACTAAGCTACACAATACCAGACCTTTTTTATTTTTTAATTTTAAGACAGGTTCTAGCTAAGTTATCCAGGTTGGCCTTGAACTTGTGATTCTCCTGTCTCAGCCTCCTGAATAGCTGGAATTATAGACTTGAGCCACCACACCCAGCCAAACATCTGGTTCTTAATCCTAAGAAAGCCTCAGACAGTAACATTAGCTGACTTCTAACACACAATTCCTACTAATGAGAATAAAGTATGCATACATGTGCAAAAAATAAGTAGGAAAAAAAATCATTGTATATTCATAGAGTCAAAAAATAGGAAAACAACCTAAATGATAAGAATGAAACAGTTATATAAACCATGGTATGCCCACACAATGACACTGGATTTCAGCATTTTAAACATATAAAAACTATGTATAAAACTAAAAGTCTAAGGATGGGGACATTTCAAATCCTTCTGCTATGATTTCAATCTTCTAACTCTGTAAAATTTAATAGGGTTTTTCCCCCTACAAGTAATGGTCTGCTATGGTTTGAATGTACCCACCAAAACTCATGTTGAAACTTAATCCCCATCAAGAGGTATTAAATGGCAGAACCAGATGGGGCCTTCAGAAAGTAATCAGAATTAGATGAGATCACTCTGGTAGAGCCCTCATGGTTGCATTAGGGACTTTTTAAGTGGAAAAGAGATGTCAGTGCATGAGTCTGTTCTGCCTTGCTATGTGCTGCTCCATGCCAACAACCTTGAGATTTTAGAGTACTCATCAGAAAAAAGGCTCAACTTCAGACTTTCTAGTATCCAGAACTATGAGAAATAATTTTTTTTTTCAGTTACAGCAACAGAAAATGGACTAAGAAAGACTGGTTACAGGTCATACCATAAACAAAACACTATTAAGACCATTAACAGTTCATTCACTTAATAGAATACCATGGAGCCATTGGAAAGAATACAATTCTACTTAATAACATACCTTTATGGCAAGATATGCAGTGTTATTTGAAATATTAGTTGCAGTAACACAGGCATAATCTGAGCTAATTAATTCTTAAAAACTACCTACCGACATAAATATGTAATATATGTGTTAATTCAGACAGATGCATATATGTATACATGTAAGAATAAGGAAGGGGTCAGAAGACTCACTTTTGGTATATATTTTTATAATACTTGAATTTTGATTAAATAAGCATGAATTATTATAAAGTAAAAAGATTTAACAAGAAATTGTGCTAATCTGGACTAAAAATAGCACTGGCATTATTATAACATATCATATTACTCTACCAATGCTACTCAATAAATAAAATGAAACTAAAGCTATCAGCAACAGTACGGATAAACCTTAACAACATTATAATAGGGCTAGAGGGGTGGCTCAGCGGTTATGGTGTTTGCCTTGCATGCGCAAAGACATGGTTGGAACCCCAGCACCACATACACAACAAAGTGTCCGAGCAACAAAAGCCACATGAAAAACTAAATAAAATCGATTCTCTCTCTCTGTCCCTCTCTCTCTTTAAATAAAAAAGAACATAACAAAAACAAGCCTTCATCAAAAGAGTACATACTCTATGATTCCATATATTAAGTTCTAAAACAGACAATACTAATATACAGTGTCAATAAAAAAGAAATCAGAATAGTGCTTTCTTCTAGGGGTAGGTGGGGGTCACAGGAAGGAGAACAATGAAACATCCCAGGGTGATGTTAATGTTCTTTACCTTGTTAGGAAACTGCGTTATTACAACAATGGATACATCTATTGAATTCATTAAATGGTACACTTTAGATCTGTACATTTATTGCACATAAATTCTAAAATTTAAAAAGAAAACTAAACCAATACTGAATTGTAATGATACATACCTTTAGGGGTAAGTGTACTAACGTCTACAATTTATTTTAAATGACATGTGACATGTACACTAAAATGGTAATGGCAGAATCTAAGTAATGGGTGTATCATAGTGACATTCAAAACATATTTCTTGTACATCTGACTTCTTTTATAATAAAATACTAGGGGGGAGGGTCAGCAAAAACAGGCAGGAAAATTCTGAAAATGAATATTAACAGGAGACTAATCTTACAGGGAATTATAAAATCCCCCCAAAATGCGGCAAAACAGATACAAATCAATTCAACATATAAAAAGTTAGAATAAACCCAAATATACAAAAGAATTCAATATATAATTGAGGTAGATTTCTAAATCATTAGGAAAACAGATTATTCAGTAAACTGCACAGGGATTGTACACACCTGAACACAATAAATCAAGAAAGTTGGATCTATAATTTATACTGCCTTTCAAATATATTTCAGGTGAGGTAAAAGTAAAAGAATTAAAAATAAGACCAATGCTGAGAGTGGTGATACACGACTGCAATCTCAGCAGCTCAGGAGGCTGAGGCAAGAGGATCTCAAGTTCAAAGCCAGTCTCAAAGACTCTCTCAAAATAAAAAAGGGCTGGGGATGTGGCTTAAAAACACCCATAAAGCATATGGATGATACCACTAGGAATCTCTGAAAACTAGATTTAATCTCTGGCTCATTATGTCACAGTACAGATTATAGCATAATTATCAGTTTATAAAGTTCATTGATAATTTGTACACTGGCAAACAATAAACACTACTAGTAATAGCTATTGCTACATTATCACTATCATCAATGTCCTCATTTCAGAATAGGAAAGGTTTTCTGAAGCTTATGAACAAAATCCAGACTCCATGAAATAAAAAATAAATTCAACTACATAAAATGAATACTTTCTATATTAGAAAAATTTCCAAGCCAGGTATGATAGTACATTCCCAGCAACTTGGGAGGCTAGGGAAGGAGAATTGCTTAAGCCCAGGAGTTTGGGGCTAGCCTGAGCAACACAGTGAGACCTCATCTCCAAAACCAAAGAAAGAAAAAGAAAAATCACCATAAGCAGAAACAACATAAATGTCAGTATGGAGAAGAGGCAATTGCAATCCATACTGTAATTTCTCTAACAAGAAAATTCTCTACAAATCAAATTTTTAGGAAAACAATGATGTAACAAAAAAGCACAAAGTATGAGAAACTGACAGGAAAAAAAATACAGATAGATGAGGCAATTAAAAATAAAAAAGGCTTCCCAACATAATTCATAAAGCTACATTAGCAGTTCCACTTCTGGTTGGATGCAGAAAACCATAAGACATCTTTCCTCTCACCCTAATTACAAAAAAAAAAAAAAAAGTCTCTTAAGCTACTATTTCAAAACCTGAAAAGCTAAGGGGACACACACTCACACAACAAATAAACTAAACTCTATAAAGTGACAAGCCCTTCATAAGAGAAAAGAAACCCAAAATATCTAGTTACTCTCGTTCATGATAAAGAAGAAAAAAAATCTGTCACAGAAGGAGGTATTGGCGAAACTTTAAATCATTTTTAAGTCACATAGTGACTATCAAGACAGACTACAATCCCTACATCCCTACATCAGCACTTACCAACTACAACTTCAGGAGTAGATCTGGGAATAGCAAAAACTATTCAACATAAATGTCAGCTGATTGAATAGTAGATCTGGGAAGAGACCACCCTAAAACATAGTAGAGATATACAGGACAATATCAAACAATTAAACACAAGGTAATTGAAATCTCAGGAAAAAAAAGGAAGAAAAATGAGGCAGAAAAAAAGTGTGAAGACATACTGATTAAGAACTGATGAAAACTAATGAAAGACATCAAAACAGATCCAATTTAGCAAGCCCAAGAAGGATAACACACACACACATTCATAAGCACACCACAGTCAAAATTGCAGACCAAATAAAACGAACTAAATCTTAAAGGTAAACAAAGGGGGAAAATAAATGGACAATAAACAGCTGAAAGAAAAGTGAAACACCAGTGACCTACGTTCCCTCTTAAGAGGGAAACGGACAGCAAACTAAACCTGAAGTAAACATATTTAAAAAGGAACAAAAATAAAAATTTGAAACACACACCAAAAAAAAAATTTAACAATGTTCTTTAGAAAGATGAATAAAGTTGACAAACTATTAGAAAAATAGGAGATGGCTGGAGGAGTGGCTCAGCGGTTATAGCACTTGCCTGGCAAGCCTGAGAACATGGGTTCAAACCCCAGCACCACATACACAACGATGTGTCAGAGCAACAAAAGCCACATGAAAATCTAAATAAAACTGACTCTCTCTCACTGTCCCTCTCTTAAAAAAAAAAAGAAAGAAAAATAAGACAAGAAAATAAAATAACAAAATTAACAACAAATAAAAAGAAAAATAAAACATCACAATAAATCCTACAGTTACTAAATGAATGCCTACAATAGAATGTAATCTACTTTGTTAATAATTTGGACAACCAAAAAGGAAAATCCTTGAAAATGACACAATACCTACAAAGTCTCATACCTATTAAAGACACTGATTTTGTATTATCAACCTTCCTACAACCAAAACTTCAGTCCTAGATGGCTTCACTGGGGAAGAATATAAAAACTCAGAGGGAAAAAAAATTCTCAAGTTTTTTCAGAAAAAAAGAGGACAGAATGATTGATTATCCACTTGTTTTAGTATTAGCAAATCAAATCCAGCAATTGTTTGAAAACAATAATAATACATCATGACCAAGCAGAATTTATCACAGTAATGCAAGGTTGGCTTAACATCTAGAAAATCAATCCATGTAAATACACCACACCAACAAACAAAGGGGAGAAAAATCAGTATGATCATTTCAACAGATGCAAAAAATAACAGTAATTTAACAAATTGCCCTTTCATGACAAAACAGCAATTAAGAAAAACAGATAATTTCCTTGATTTGGTAAAATGCCATTTGCAAAATACCTTTATTCAGGGTGGGGGGAGAACAAAAGATCTATAAGACCTTCACAGAGAGAAGTATAAAACTTTGCCTGTAAAATATCTCTGAAAAAAAAAAATCACAAAAAAAAATAGATTTCAAGCTTACTCCACTGCTTATATACACAAAAGATACTAAATATAATCCCAAATTTTAAAAAAACTTCATGATTCAGAAGTTACTATTTGTAAAGTACATGGCCTTTCCTTACATAAATAGGGTAGTAAGATAAGGTAGTTACATAAACCTGATAGGAAAGGTTTACTCTAACTCATTTCTTTTATTCACTCCCTTTTCTCTGGGATAAGGGAAGTAGAATGAAAAAATGCCTGAAAGTTATTTTGCTAAAGCTTTAATTCATCATTCTCAGTAGGTCCACATCAAACATGGGAATATCTTATTTTTCATTTCACTGATAATACTATCAGTCTTCTGATTTACACATGAAATGATTTTGAGAAGGTACTATAGGCCAAAGTGCTAAAACATCAAAAAAAAAAAAACTAAATTTAGTTTTAAATTAATTAGCACACAGCAAAAATTCAACTAAAAATGAAGCAGGAAAATGTGGTCATGAGATCCAACTTGTCAAAAGTTAAGGTGATGAAGAGTAATAAAAAGCATTTGGGCCAATAATTAACTACAGAATATTAACTCTTCTACCAACTGTAAAATTCCTCAGATTAAAATTACTATAAGTAACTTTTTTATGCAGCTGCATGATAGCAGCAATCCTGTACACAGCACCATGTAACAACACTTTTTTTTTTTTAAGAGAGGACAGTGAGAGAGAGAGACAGTATCAGTTTTTATTGAGTTTTTCACACAACCCTCGCCCTCGTTGCTCTGACACTTGGTTGCGTACATGGGTGTTAGGGGTTGAACCCGTGTACTCGTGCAAGCCAGGTAAGTGCTGTAACCACCGAGCCACTGCTCCAGCCTGTAACAATACTTTTAAGCTTTACATTTCTACTCTTGAAGGTACTATGAAATAAAAACAGAAAAATTGGCAAAAAAATCATTTAATCTGTAAACTGCTCATATAAGTGCTTCTCTGAAGTAAAATTCAACATGATAGAAAATAACAAAGTTGAGCTTTTCAGTGGCGCAGTGGTTGGAGTGCTTGCCTGGTATGCAAGAGAACCCAGGTTCAAACCCCAGCACTCCATACAAAACTGAGTGTCAGAGAAACAAAGGCCAGATGAAAAAATAAGTAAAACTGATTCTCTCTCTCCTCACTCTCTCCTTCTCTCTCTTAAAAAAAAAAAAAAAAAAAGTTGAGCTTTTCTGAAATACATAAAAAGCAGGAAGATATAAGTACAAAGGTAATTTAAAGCAGCGTAAAGCTAAAAAGACTGCAACGTATTATCTAGAAACGCTGAAGATTTTGATCAAGCAAAAGGACATAAAAAAGGTTGGAGCTAGGTGTGGTGTGTACGCCTAAAACACCTGCAACATAGGAAGCTGAGACAGAAGGATCACGTTTTAGGCCAGCCTCAGCACCTTGGCAAGACCCCATCTTGAAAAAGAAGAAAGACAAAAAAAAAGTCCTGGAGGATGCAGCTCAATAATGAACCATCCCTGAGTTTTGAGCCCCAGTACCAAAAATAAATTAATTAATAATAAAGGTAGAGCATCCATGTCAAAAGAAATGGAAGGAGAGACTGGAGTGGTGGCTCAACTGTTACGGCACTTGCCTGGCATGCTCAAGTACATGGGTTCAAACCCCAGCACCCACATACACAACTAAGTGTCAGAGCAACGAAAGGCATGTGAAAAACTCAATAGAAATTGATTCTCTCTGTCTCTCTCTCTCTCTCTCTCAATATCCTTCTCTCTTAACGAAAAAAAAAAGGAACTGGAAGGAAGAAAGACTGAAGACAGGAAGATTTGTTAGGAAACAAACTGTGATGGTTTAGATATGGAATATGAACTCCCTACTAAGCAATGCCACTAACAATTGTTAAAAGAGATAGGCCCTGATGATTAAGTGAGGGACAAGAAGTGAAAGGAAGAGATGTAAAAATATAAGATTTCAAGCCTGGACAATCTGAAGAAAAGAAATGGAAATTAAGTTAACCCAGGGAATGTTTCTTTTTAGTTTAAAGTTAAGGTAAAAGATCCAGGCAGATAGGCAATTAGCAATTGGAAATAAGAGCTTAAAGTTTTTAAGAGTAGTCAAGTTACTAAACATATTTATGAAAAATAAATGCAGTATGTAAGTTCTCATGTGGAATCCATTAACAATCTCTGAAACTTGAAACAAATGTTCAAGTATATTTATGCTAGGGAAGGGAGCCTTTAATCAAATTTTGAATGGCCCTTAAGAACCACTGGCATAGACTATAAACAAAACCATCCGCAGGAATTCTCTTAGTCCATTTGGCTGCTATTAAAAAAATAAAATAAAATCCCAGACCAGGTAGTTTTAAATGAACAAAGACTTATCAACTCCCTGTTCTGGATGCTGGGAGTCCAAAGTCAAGGCACTAACACTAGCCAGTTAGGCAATTCTGATCCCAAGATGGAGACTTGAAAGAAATGAAATACACTGTTCCTCACATGGCAGGAGGCAGAAGGACAAAAAAGCAAAAGGGGACTAAATGTGCCCTTTTATAAAGGTATTAATTCCACCCAAGAAGGCATAGCCCCAACGCCTACTAAGTACCTCTTAAAAGGTCCCACCTGTTTTTACTATTATAGGAGCAATTAAAATTTAAACATGAGTTTTGGAGGGGACAAAACACTCAAACCACAGCAGAAACGATTAAGATGGCAAGAGTAAAAATGGTTATAAGAAGAAAAAAATATTGTAATGACTTTTAAAAACACAATTAAAAGTCAAGAAAAGAGGGGCTGGAGCAATGGCTCAGCAGTTATAGTGCTTGTTTGGCATGTGCAAGGATGCATGTTTGAACCCCAGCACCATGTACACAACTAAGTGCTGGAGCAATGAATGCCAAGAGAAAAACTAAATAAAACTGATTTGCTCTTTCTCTCTCACTGTCCCTTTCTCTTAAATAAAAAATTTTTTAAAAAATTTTAAATCAAGAAACTAAAGGAGATAAGACTAATCTGAAAAGAAAGAGAACCAAAGTATTAGGGATCCAAGCAAATAGGAAGCTCAAAAGGCATATCAAAGGGCTGGAGGAACAACTCTGGTAGAGCGATTGCCTAGCAGGTGCAAACCCATGAGCTCAATACCCAATATTTCAAAGAATCATGAACATTGTCTGATGTTACACACATATATCAAATAATATAAAACAATATAAAGTCCTTACATTTAGTAAATATAAATTCAATGATAACACTGAGGTAAGCAGTTTTGCTTGAACATACATGAGAAAAAATTATATCACAAGGCATTAAAAAATAAGGCAAATGAGTTTAAAAAAAACTAATGCTGGATTTCACAATTTAACAGTGAAAGGAAAATTTTAATTTATTTTTTGCTGCTAGTGTTGCTGAATCTTTTTTCTTCAAGGAATAGAAAAGTGACTCATTTTGCCAAAAGGAACCAGTAGAAAGGAAAGATCAAAATTGCAGATCTTTTGCAAAAAAGATCATTTTGCAACCCAAAAGAACAATTATTTCTCTAAGTTAGGAACAAAAATAAACTTAAGGTGGTGATAAAGGTCTATTTTTTAATAACAAGTGTGAATGATGGCGAAAATACCTCAAAAACTCCAACAAAGTTTCATTATTAAGCTCTGCTAAGGATCAATAATCATGATGTTTTAGAACTCTGTTCTTTTCAACAACGTTACTATGAAAATATAAAAGTAGAGAAGTGCATATAGAAATACAAAAACACTATCATGTAGTAAATTAAGAACATGCATGGCTCTAGAGTCTAAAAGCTTGAGTTTAAATCACTTTGACCGAGTATCTTAACTGTGCTTCAGTGCCTCAGGGTCATCAACTGCAAAACAGAAGTAACAATGCCTAATAAAACCAAGAATACCAAACACTTAACAAAGCGTGAAGAAATCAGGTAGTAGTGGAAGTGGTGGTAGCAGTGACAACAGAAACAACAGCAACAGTAATGTAACCTATTAGTGTTTAATCAACCAGTATTTAAGAAAGGAGGGATGAGCTAGGCTCTTTAATGTGTCTCATTAAATTCTTTCAACTACGGATAGAAACAAGTATAATTGTCCCTATTATATCCATGAAGAAAGGACAGGTTAATCTGCATAGCACTCGGCTGATAAATGGCAGAAGTGAGGTTTGAATATTGATTTATGTGGACAAAAAATTTTTTCTCTTTCCACTACACAATACTACCTCCATAGCACTACACAGTATCAGAAGCAAAAAAAGAAAAGAAAAAAAAAAAAACTAGGTATCACAACTAAACTCCAAAATGTGGCACATTAAGTCTGATGCTCAACTTTATTTTCTGAAAAATGAAGAGTGTGATTACTATATCTTGAGGTAATGCCTCAGATTTAAAAACAAAGTTCATTATTTTATTAAATCATGGACCATATTTCATGATTATAGGCCTATAAAAGTTTCAAAATAAAGCAAAAAATTTTTCTGTTTAAATAACAAAAGAGCTTAATTTTTTTTCAAGGACTTCACATGAATGCTACAGGAAACATCAACTAAGTTTACATTATTAAGAAGTATGACTAAGCAAATGTTTGAGACAATGAAAATTTTAGTACCTACATTTTCAATAATTTGAACTCATAATCAAATAAAATACAGACTTACAAACTTTTATTTCATGCTGAAAAATACAACCGGGCTTTCAGTCCATCTCATATCCATCCATTTGAAAATTTATCTGCCCTAAATCCATTCACTGGTGTCACCCTCTATCCTTCAATAACATCCAAAATTCTTAACATGACTCAACAAAGTCCTATGTCATCTGGCTCCTCTGTCTGGAACTCTCCATTACTATTCTTCTTTTGCTCTTTTTTCAATTTCTTTCAATCCCTCCAAGACACCTTTTTCTCTTCTTAGGACCTTTATACAATCTATTCTCCAAAATTTATAGTTTTCATACATTTCTATTCCCATCTTTTTACCCCAGCAAACTGTTCATCCTTCCAAGTTGAGATGAAATGTTACCATGCCAGGAAAGCCTTTCCTGACCTCCCTAGACATGCATTTTGACAAATTCCAGAATTCTTCACAAAAATACAATTTTGTAATTTCTTGTTCAACATCTGTCTTCCCTCACAAATAGTAAACAATATGAAGACAGTCATTTCATGTCTTGTTTCCTATTTCCCAAATATCTAGCACAGAGCAGGTACTCAATAAAAATTTGCAGAACACATTCAACATCAGTGGTAAACCCAAAACCATGATACCTTATTAATACAAGTAGCTGAAAAGTTCTACATAAATTTCAAGTTATAACTTATCCTTGGTCTTTCATATGTTCCTCCTTCAAACAGGTGTAGTTTTTTCAATTAGGGTTAAAGTAAAGCAAAAAAAATCCCTTCAGAAAACAAAACCAAGATTAGAAACCAATGGTCTTTAAAAAAATAAAATCAGCTTTTATAAGTCATCATCTAAAAGAATCCACCTGAAAGGGACAGGAATACAAAATAGTTGTAAACAATCTCTTTTTAGGTTAATGGGGGGGGAAAAAGGAAATGAGACTGATTTGAAACTGAATACTTAATTGTTCAAATTTAAAAACAATGCAAAACAATGCTTACAAAAAAAAATGAAACCTATCTCAATTCACAACATTTTCAAAGTTTTCTATTCATTTCTTATCATGTGCTAATTAATTACACACCAGGCAGTGTTCTGGGATTTTCTTAATGTTTTATTTTCCCATTTTGCAAATGAGGAAACATAGGCATTAACTTACCCAATAAGATGCAGCTGCTAGGTAAGTGGGCAGAGGTACAAGCCATTAGGCTCCTGAGTCCTCCCCTCTAAACTTTTATGCTGTGCTCCCACTCTTTCCAATCAACTGAAACAGAACTACCTTTTTTTTTTTTTAAATCTTTGTAGCTATTTTGGTTTCCTTGTGGCGCTGGAGGTTGAACCTAGGGCCTTGCACACAGTAAACACATGCTCTATGCTACACATTCCAGCCCTGAAATAGAACATCTATACTATCCCACTCCAGTGAAACTACTTTGCTAGGATTACCAATGACCTCCACCTTGCCAAATCTAGGGGACACTTATCTGCCTTCATCTTTTTTCATCCATTCTGCAGTTTTCCATCAAGTTAATGATTCCCTTCCTCTATCAAACATTTGTCTTTTTTTCTTTAGCAACACACAGCCCAGTTTTCCTACCTTAGTCCTGGGCCCTCCCCTCTTTCCTAAATTCTTCCTAGGCAATCTCCCATTATACTATTGCTTTCTTTATACATTATCTGCATAACCACAAATTTCTCTTGTGCTGACTTGAGCTCTAGAAGCATATCCAACTTCATAGCTGACACTTCAATTAGGTATATAATACCTCATACTTAATAATCAAAACCAACGACATCTTCCTTCTCCCCTCAACCTATACCCTCATCCTTCTCCACCATCACCCACCCAGTTCCTTAGTTTAACTTCTTCCACATCATTCTTGATTTTTTTTCTCATCTCCCATAGCTATTCTATCAGATCTACTTAATAAATACATTAGATTCTGTCCCCAATATCACTCTAAAACAAACTACTCCTATCAATGCCCACAGTAGCCTTCAGAATGGGCTCCTTTATTTCATTCTTGCCCCTTTAAGTCTCCACAAAGCAGGCAGAATTAAAACAAATTGGTCTTTGCCTGCTTTAAAACATTTAATATACTTGTATTACACTTCAAATAAAATTCTGATTCCTTACCATGGACTAAAAGATCCTACATGATGTGGCCCTGCTTCACCAACTTTACTTCTTTCCATTCTCTCCCCTAGCACAAGATTCCTTGCAGCCACAATGGTCTTTCTCTTCTTGGAAAACACCAGGATCTTGGCTGCTACTGGGCCTTTGCATCTGCTGTACATTCAGCAAAGAACAGTCTTTCCCCAGACTTTCACGCAGATGGTTCCTTCTCTTCCTTATATGTTGCTAAAAGGTGGTGACCTATTCAGAGACCTTCTTTATGACCATCTGATGTCAAACAGCCCCCATTCTAATCAATCTTTTACATGATCCTCTATAATGGTGGTAGCACTACTGATACTATCCATATCTGAAATGGTCATATTTTACTTGTTTATAACATCCTGTCAACTTTGGAACTTAAAAGCTCTGTCCCCAAAGCCTCTCACAGTACATAATAGGAACTTACTAAGTGTATTAAATAAGTGAATCTTCCCCATTGCAATTTAACTTGCTTATTGTAAACCAACCAAATCTGTTAAAGCACTTGGTTCATGATATATTTTGTATTAGCAAATAAGTCATTAAAACACTTCTTAAATTTTCCAACCTAAAACATTACAGAACTCTAACCTCATCGTAAGCCCAGTCCATCTACAGCATCCCAGTGAAAACTGCTAAATATTCCATATGGACAGAGACAGAATTTTTCTCCCACCTCTGCAACTGAACAAACGTGTAGGCGGGAAATGGGAATTTTACTGGGCACCCTAGCACCTGTTACATCTTCAATCGGTTAAGAGAAGCGCAGATTGAGCCGGACGGCACATGGGAGACGTGGCCTTTCAAGGATTGTATTTAGGTGAAATATGAGATATCAGAACTGCCCTAATCCCCAATAAAGGTCATTCACTTCATTTAAAGAAACAAAGTAAAATAGTCTGGAGGCAGGAGGTTATGCTCGGATTCACTAAAAAGAAAATAAAGATCTTTAGGCCCTCAGAAAAATTGTGTGTATGGGAGGAGGCTTGGGTCGGTCTACACATAACGGGAAAACAAGGGTAGACACACAGGTTCAAAGCTCGGCTGGGCGATAAAATAAAGCTGAGCTCTGGCTTTCAGCGTTATCTTCAACCCGGACGCGAAGGTGGCCGAGGAGGAGAAAGCAGAGCCCTGGGACCTACGTTCGCCGCTTCGGCCTCCACCGCAGGTACTTTGGGGAAACACCACAGATCTGCCTATCCACCACGGCCAACCCTGCAGGGAGATATCCCCCGGATACTCACATGGGCTCGAGAGTCTTGCTGAGCCAGGACTTGAGTGCCTCGAAGTTTTCAATGATCATTTTAGAAACCATCCAAAGCGGCCCCGAGGCCCGTCACACTCTCCGCCCGCCCAGGTCGCGGCCGCTACGGCCGCCGCTGCCCCCGCCCCCTCCTCCGCGCGCTGCCCGCGTGGGTCGCGGTGGGAGGCGCCGGTGGCAGGTTCCCGCGAGCCGGGATCAGCGAACAGCTCCGCGGGGGATCGCCGCAGGCCGCGAGTCCTCGGGGTGCCAGAAGCTCCCCCTTCCCGGACCCCGGCCTGGGCTGAGGCAGCAACGGTTTGCCCGGGCCCTCCCCCTTCCCTACTCCCCAGCTAGTCTTCCCGAACCGGGGGCGCGAAACGCGCTTAGACCCGGGCTTCCTTTCAGCTTCGGGACTAGGTGCTTGTTGGCAACGCAAAAGAGGCAAAAGTAAAGAAAGCGGAGACGAAGGACAGCTCAATGGGAACGATTCGGGGGGTCTTCCCGGCTCCCAGCACCCCCAAGAAGATGGCTGCCGATAAATCTCGCGAGAATTAATGAAGTCTCGCGGTGACTCCCGGAGACTTCTGGGAAGAGACGTAAGTTGGGCAGAGAGCGCGCTGGACAAGTGAGGTAGTTTGGTGTGTGCGTGTTGGCGTGGTTTGCGTGCCTGTTGCCTTTTTACCTTGTAGGTTCTCTTAATGGGTAAAGATGTCTTTACTGCAAGTTCGGAAAGGCAGCTTTCTTCAGAATCTGCGAGAACCGCAGCTCATCCTCAGTGAGAGGACCGTAGCGTGTCTGCTGGAAAGAATCGGTGGGATGAAGAGCCCCTTGAGTGGGCGGCCGCCGGGTTGCTGGCGTCCTGCTGCCTCGGTTTACCTTAGTACCCTACCAATACCGTATTCTGTATGTTCTGTGGTGTGGACAAGACGGGTAAACACAGGTCAGACTGTTCTAAACCTTTCCCAAAATTACTCGACTTGACCAAGCCCTCATTTCATAGGGATGCCTGAAGACAAAGTTGAGATGACTTTGACAGCTCTCCGGATGCTTTCCAACCACTTGAAAGATAAGCATTGTTCGGTTTAAAAGTAGAGCAGATTCACCTCGGGCTCAGAGAAGTTACCTTGTATCAAAAGAGAGAGCTTTCATATCACACCCCCAAAAGTAAACTTCTCTTCACCTGGGTGGTCCAATGTGTTTGATTCCTGAGTTCTGTTTCTTATTATATTCTGCCATTAAGACTAAGTGGAACTTTACAAAGGGCCTAAAAATCCAGGAACTATAGTGGAATAAAAATATTCACAAAATGAAGACACATAAGTAAACCAGTAAAGTTCTGTATGGTCGACTAAATTGTCCTTATGAACTCTGAGTTTATAATTTGCTAGAATGAAGTGTCCTTAAGCATTAAGTGGAAAGATTATCAAGTAGAAAGCTTGACATTTGTTCCAAAATAAAATCTAGAGCACAATGCAAATTAGAATCCAGCTACTGAATAACAGAATATTAAAGGATTTATAGAAATGAAATAACCCAGAAACAAAAGTACAAATATTTATGATTTTACTTGCATGAGATTTCTAGAGAAGCCCTAGAGAGTGAAAGCAAAATGAGGGTTGCCAAGAATGAGAGACGAAGAAAACAGGGTTATTTTTCAATTTGGGGATGAAGAGTTCTGAAGATGAATAGTGTTGATTTTTGCACAATATTTTGGATGTATTAAACGTCATTGGATTGTACAATTAAAATGATGTGCTATGTTGCATATGTTACAATAAAATTTATAAATTTAATATTGTTGAGAGAATGTTAAAATCTTACTTTGTTGTACAGTCTTGCCACAGGTCAACTTTACCAATATTTTCAAACTAATCGCCAACTGTTCCATAACTCTGGTCCTCTACCAAAGCTTTTCAAAGGTCTATCAAATACTGGTGACTCCCAAGTAAATTGATTTCTCATGTTACTTCCCACAGAGAATGCCTCCACTTCTTTGATGCTCAAACCTTGCCCATCCTTCTTTAATGCCACTGCCACTGTCATGTTTTAAAGTCTTCTCTTATTCTTCCTAAATAATACAACAGTTTATTAGTCTCTGTGTGTTTTAGGCTGCCCCCGTGTCAGTTAATCTTCAAATGCCATCATCATCATTGCCATTGACAGCCACAATTCTAAAACTTGGATCTAATTGTGTCATTTTCTTGCTTAAAATTGTCATCAACTTCCATATTGCCTTCAGGATAAACAGAATTTTTAATGTTCTGTATAAAGTCCAAAATCCAACCTCTTCCTGTTTGCCTAGAAACATCTTTCAGTGTTTTCTCCAGCCATCCTGAACTCATTTGAGTTCCTTGAAAGAATTGTGTTCTCTCACTAAACTCAGCCATTGCAAAATGTTTCCCTCCTTTTCATTTGAAGGATTCCTAGTTGTCTTATCAAAAATTGGGTGCATATGGAGTCAACTTCAGAAATCCATCCCTGACCTTCCTGCTTAAAAGAGTCGATTTGAGGTTTTTTTCCCTATCAAATTGTGCCTGCTTCTATTGAAAATAAATCCCTTATTGCTTTTTTTTAGTTATTATGTTTCTTAATAGACTGTAGATTTAATCCGCTGATCCCCTGACATAAAAGTTCTTATTCACAGGAGCTATATCCTATAAACAGTCACAAATGCTGACTTATCATGTATGGAACCATTGCTCCTAGGGGTTAGATTTCTGTGAGCCTTTAGTCACATTTTTTTGTCAATTGGTCAGTAAATATTCATGTGTTTCTGTTTGCAGCATCTAATTAAATTGTTGAGTCATTAGCATTGACCTCATGGCCAATTGCACTATAGTTCATTCATGAACAAAACTTGTCTTTGCATGCATTATCTCTGTAAGAAAAATCATAGACTTCTTACACTTACCTAAACAGCACTGCAGCATTACACTTGTGGATCATTTTAAACAGTGATATTATCAGCAAAAAAGCACAAAAAAATTTTTTTTAATTAATGGCGCTAAACAGACCACAAAGGGATACTTTTTCTAGTAGAACTGGGAAAAAAAAAAAAAAAGCAGAGCATTCCCTTGTTCAACCTCAGCTGAGAACATGAGAATAAGGTGACTCAAATTTCAAATTTTTCATTACCCAGTTCATGTCCATAAAATGATTGAAAAACAAATACTAATGTGAGGATTGTGAATAAACTCTAATGAGTAGACAAAGTCATAAATCTAGAATCTGGGGGCTGGAGTGGTGGCTCAGCAGTTTCGGCGCTTGCCTGGCAAGCACAAGGACCCGGGTTCAAACCCCAGCACCACGTACACAACTAAGTGTTGGAGCAACTAAAGCCATGTGAAAAACTAAATAAAGTTGTTTCTCTCTTTCTCTGTCTCTCTCACTGTCCCTCTCTCTTTATTTAAAAAATAAAATAAATATAGAATCTGCAAATAATAAGGTTCAACTATATTTTTTGAACAACCAAAGGAAACCTTATCATTTCCATGAAATCTTTCCTGCCCACCATAAGTGAGAACAATCTCTTCCTCTAAATTCATAGAATACCACTTGCTACCATTCCATCGTTAGTCATTGTTGCTTCCCAACATGTTTCTCTTCCTTTAAACGTCATTTATTTATCCCACATTATTTCACTGCTTCATTTTCTTTGGCCCTTCCTTCAAAGGTGGAAAAATAGCCAGTGTGATAATAATTACCACTCAAAGAAGACAAAACAACCAGGATAGACTGTTTTCTCTATTCAGTACCATGAACATTTTGGAATGTTCAGTATTTGGTTACCTACTTAACTTTTTCCAACACATCATGGTCTTGCAAGGTTCTGTGACTTTGTTCATGCTGTTCGTTCCGCCTGGAATGACTTTCCTTGTTGCTCAAATTCCAGTTCCTCATTAATAACCTATACCAAGGTAGTTCCCTCTTGGTTCCTAACTGTAGAATTAGAGTTAAAATATTTTATTTAGTTTTTCATCTTTCTCAGCTCTGATTTTGAGTTCTGTAAGGACTGGGACTCAACCTTTTTCCTTTTTGTACTTCCTACACTTAGCACAATATCTGAAAAAGATAAAAAGTTTGTTGAAGGATATATGCTTCATTCTAAATAGGAAGGAAGCAGAGGTAGAAAAAATATTTTGGATAGACAAGATAATTAAGTGTTGTCTAACAGACCTCTATGATTTTTTACCATGAGTTGCCTTCATCTTTCAGCTTTTCTGATCCTAGGATAATTTTCTATAGTGGGCTTAACTTCTCCTAAGTTCTTCCAGTTTTCTGTCCTAGTTGATAGATAAAATATTATTCTCAGTAATGCTTTAGGAGTGTTATTTAAAAACTCAGCCACGTGAAGCAAAAGAGAAACAAGAACATTCCAGGCACACATAATAGCCTGTGGGATGTTCTTGAGGTAAAGAAGTGCCAGAATATTAAAGAAGGCCAGAGAGGTGGGAGATATCGAGATTGGGGGTAGGAGTGGCTATAGGTCAAGGTAGAGAGGGAAAAAGATATCATGTTAATATTTTTTGACTGGATTTTATTTATAATATGATAGGAAGCCTCTGAAGGGGCTACTTCTAAGAGAACACTTCTAAGAGTGTTAGAAGTGTTCTCTACTTCTAAGAGTACACTTAGAAGTGTACTACTTCTAAGAGAACCTACTTCTAAGAGAACACTTAATTAAATTTGAAATTTTAAAAACAATGGAAGTAAGCTGTCTTTTACCATAATAATTTTTATTTCCCTAGAAATAACATCAAGATCATGTTAATAAAGGGAGCATATTTTCTTATCTGAGAATGCTAAGTACTTGCAAAAAAAATGCTTGCTGTGGTGAGGTATATCACAGGTAGGAGATGCTTTAGCAATTGCTGTTATAAACTGAAATCAGAAGACATACTGTCATTTCCTCCTCACAGGACCAGAGCACTTCTGGTATGAAAGTGTTTGAGGGATAATCACCAACTCTTCAGTGGGCACTCTATTCATATTCATAATTATAATAATTCCAATGCAGAGGTGTATATTGTATATGGATATGGTCTTGACAGGTAGTAATCATAACACAAAAAGGGTATAGATGCATGTGTACATATATTGCATATCTGTTACACACACATATGCATATACAAAGTCTCTAGAACAAACTGCCGCAAATGACAGATAAATGTAAATCTTAGTATGGAGGGATGTATTATTATTAAAAACTGTCAGTGGAATGATGTGATGTCTATGGTCAAAATAATTTGAAATGGGGTAAAGGGAGAGAGTAGAGTATCAATGAACATGACTGGCCACAAGTCCAGTATTGTTGAAACTGGGTAATGGGGGAAGATGATACTTCTTTTGTGTGTTTGAAGTTTTCCATAATAAAAAATGTTTTTTTAAAAATGTATCGAGACAGGGAGATACAGAAAACAAACAAACAAACAAAAAAACCTCTCTGGGAATGCCTAACAGACTGTCTGGAATCTAAGTTCTGTGAGAGCAAGACTTCACCTGTCTTGTTTACAACTACGTCTCCGGTGACTAGAGAAGTTCATAGCACTTAGTAGATTCTCAATATACATTGAACAAATGAATGCTAGAGAATAAAATACAATCCTGGGTGACAGTCTGACATCTCAGACTGAAGTTCAAGAATCCTGGGCTTGGGGCTGGAGTGGTGGCTCAGCAGTTACAGCGCTTACCTGGCATGCATGAGGATGCAGGTTCAAGCCCCAGTACCACATACACAACGAGGTGTCAGAGCACTGAAAGCCACATGAAAAACCTAAATAAAATTGATTCCCTCTTTCTCTCACTGTCGCTCTCTAGATGAATAGGCTTCATTCATCTAACCTATTACCTGTTTCATTCTATCAGCTCTTCTAAGGAGAAATACCTCAAGAAAGCCACCCCCAAGAGAAAGCAGATTCACAAACTTCCACTTTGGGATTCCATAACAAGTAGGTATTTACATGTTTATATATATTTGGTCTCTACAGAGTTTTTCACAGGGTTTCTGTTATATTTCATTTTTGTTTATTTAACAAATATTTATTACAGAGTGCCTCCAACCTGTAAGCCAAAATCGCAAGAAAAAATAAAAAGCACACCATGTACCCTGTGCTCCCCTTCTCTCATTCTCTAATTGGAGTGGGAGAAAGAATAAGTATTCTTTAGAAGAAGTCTCACCCCTGCATGCTATATTTGGTTCCTTTAGTAGCCTTAGGACAAAACTGTCTGTACAAAGGTAATGATGTAGAACCTATGTTAGGGCTTTTGAAACTTACAGCCATTCTTTTGGGGTCGAGAACTTGAATGAAGAAAAATATCCAGTAACATTGGAATTACAGATACTAGGCACAATTAAATGTCCTCATGAAACACTCTCTATAAAGTTTGGTGTATTTGTTGTTGTTGTTGTTTTTGTTTTGTCTGTTTGTTAGTTGGTTAACACTGGGGATTTAACTCAAGGGCAATTTACCACTGAGCTACATCCCCAGCCCTTCTTATTTTTTATTTTGAGGGTCTCACTAAGTTGCTTGGGGCCTTGCTGAGTTGCTGAGCCTGGCCTGGAACTTGCAGTCCTCCTCTCTCAGCCTCCAGAGCCACTGGAATTACAGGCATGCACCACTATGCAGGTTAAGATACTCTCAGTTTTAAATCTGCACTATCCAGTACCATAATCATGAGAATTGTATGGGTATGGAGTACTTTTAGGGTGGCTAGTTCAGATTGTAGTATGTATTAAGTGTAAAATATATACCAGATTTCAAAGACTTAGTAAAACCAACAGTGACAAAAGTAAAATATCTCAAGTTTATATTATGAAATGATAATTTATTGGACATGTTGGGTTAAATAAAATATATAGTGTTAATAAAATTAATTTTACCTGGTTTTTGTTTTGTTTTGTAACTTAGTTTCTTAAAAATGTGACCACTAGAAAATTTTAAATTATATATGTGGTTCACACATATTTTTATTAGTGCTCTTCTAAAATGTAAGAACTTTTTTGTTTCTTATGGAATAAAATAAAGAGCTCTGTGTACCAATAGTACAATTCCTAGTCCTCTTTCTATGTACTTACTGCTTTTTGTATGTTCTAGAACTCTTCTACAAAAGTACTGCTGAAAACACCATTGACATTTGTTCAGTTTGGAAAGTTCAGGTCTGGTAGGACTCGGTAGGAAGAATTTGTGCAAGAATATTAGCCGATACTGAGGACAAAGTGGGGACCACCAATCTTCCTTTTTGGGATTACCAAATACAGATGGATATTCACCAGCAGATGAATTATTGCATGAACACTTAACAGCGGTGTGAGGTCCCATACCTTCCCTGATTTCTCCTGCCAGAGGATATTGAAAAAGTACACCCATCTAGTTCAAACCACAACTGATTTACACAAGTAAGTGAAGGACATAATTGAATTTGTATGGAGAATGTATGGAGCTGAGGGGCTGGCAGGCAATGAGAATGTATGGGGCTGGTAGAGGGATGGAAGTGGGGAAAGTGGGTGAGTGAAAGTGAGGGGAGAGGACGAAGATAATAAAAGGAGGAAAGATAGAAATATTGTAATGGCCCTGTGAGATGTTGAAAGTGGACTAAAGGGACTGGAGTGGTGGCTCAGCAGTTGCAGCACTTACCTGGCACACAGGAGGATGGATTCACACCCCAGCACCAAGTACACAGCGAAGTGTCAGAGCAACGAAGGCCACATGAAAAGCTAAATAAAAATTGATTCTCTTTCTGTCTCTCACTGTCCCTCTCTCTTAATAAATAAATAAAAAAGAAAGTGGACTAGAGTGTTAATGGTGTCGATCTTTTTAAAGGGACAGACTTTATGCATCTATCATTTAAAACAAAATGAAGCTTTTCAACTCTCTATCAACTATGGATCTGTGTTGAGCTACCATTCTTTCCTCTTCACAGGCACAGGTTCTTTGTACTCCCTGTCTCTTGCTTCCTTTTCTCCCACAATTCCAATTCCACTTGAACTAAATTTTGTCTCCATCATTTTACCAAAACTCTTTCTGCTGAGTTATTGGTCACCTACTTGTCACTGACATTAACTAAACATAGTACCCACATTTTGTCCTATGTCTTTAACATTTGACAATATTGTTCATGTTTTTTTCTTGAAACAATTTTTGCCCACAATTTTCACTGAATTACACACTTCTCAGCAACCCCCTCCATCCATTTCTCTGAAATCGCTATAGTTTCTTGAATTTCAACCATACTTCTTATCCACTAAATATCTGTGTGCCTTGGAATTCCACTTTTGGTCTTTTTCTCAGTCTAAATATTATAGTCTATTTTATCTATGCCTATAAATTTCAACTGTGTACATGCTGATGATTCCCAAATATGTGTATATATTACCTATACTTCTTTATCCCAAATGTCTAATCCAATCACCTACTAAATATCCTTATTTGGATATCTTCTGGTAATCTCAGTCTTTCCAAGGCTGAATTATTATCTGTAGTAACCAAGTTTACTCCTTTCCTATGATACTTAATTCATAGAATATTACTATCATACAATCAATTGCTTAGATTTAAAAAAAAAAGTCTAGGTATCAGCCTTCTCCTTCAAGCTTAATCATTAATATCCAGTGAGTCTTTCTCCTAAGCACACTGTGTAATTTAACATAGACTATATGCTACAGTCGAAGAAATCCATTAAAGCTCACTTTGATCATGTTACTACCTATTTAAAACCCTTCATTGGTTTCCTATTTTGCAGGCTAAAGTAAAATTTTATTAATAATATCCAACTGAAAAAAATAATATCCAACTGAAATAAGTCTGTTTTATGGTATTAAGCACATTTCTAAGAGCTTCATACTGATTATGATGATCATCACAATTTACCATTCCCAGTTTATAGCTAAACTAAAGCTTTGAGTTGCTCAAGTATATACAGCAGAGAATGCACTTAGGTTGATAAACAAAAGTCACAAGCTTAACCATATGCTTTATTAGGTCTCTCAGTTTCAACTTCAACTCTTGCTCTCCATGTTTCATACTCCACAATGCTGCCCACCAAAAGTATTTGCAGATCCCCAAACAGTAGTGCATTATGTAATAATAAATTGGTACAAGCCAAAGAAACCAGAAATATTGAAATAATTAAATATTTTTCAAGTGTCAAACTAAACATGAGAAAAATTAGACAGAAGGACTTTCCTGCTGGTATTTTATAGTTATCATTATTTTTGTTTTGAATTTCAAATGGGAGAGGAATATAATACTTTGGTGTAAAAGGCCTGCAAAACCTTAATCTATTCCTACAAAGAGGCCATGATGTCCTCCATTCTATTCTTTAAACAAGTAGCCCTTTCTCTTTAGAATATTTACTATACCCAGTCACACTCTTCCCTTAATTTTTGACCCTTCAGGACTTATCTTAAAAATCACTTTCTTCAGGAAATCTCTGACAGGACTGATTGAGAGTGTTCATTCCTATTGCAATGATGTCACACTGAATTTTTAATATTTGTATACCATAATAGAAGATTAGCTATCTTAGCAGGGAATGGTTGTACTTACCTGTAATCCCAGCAACTTGGGCGGCTGAGGCAGGAGAACTGCAAATTCAAAGTCCTTCTCAGCAACTTATCGAGGCCCTGAGCAGGTTGGCGAGACCCTGTCTCTAAAAAATAAAAAGGGCTGGGGATGTGCTCAGTGGTTAAGCAGCCCTGGGTTCAATCCCTGGTACCAAACTGGGGGGAAAAAAGACTATCTTCATTGAAAGGAGTGGTACTGGGTAATGAAATTGACCAAATTATGTTGTATACATGTCTGAATAATAATGAATCCCGCCAATATATATAATTATAATGCACCAGTAAATTAAAAAAAAAACTTTAGAAAAGATTAGATTCCTTGAAGGCAAAAGCTTTTTTCCATACACAGTTTTATTTCCAGAATCTAACATGTAATAATACATTTTTAAAAATTGTCATATATCACTTGTTTTCTTCTGCAGTAGTAATTGTACTCATGTTAATTAACATTTATCTATCTTTGAAGATGCCATAAAGTAGAACATTAATCCACAAAAGAGATTGTTTTAAAATGGTCTCTCTTTGATATTTATCATTCTTTCAAAGAAGAAAAAGTAAACTCATTTTAAAAAAGAATTACAAGGTTTTGTTGTTGAATTTATATTTTAAGGAGCTAGAAAGGTAGAGGAGTTTAAAGCCTATATACCCTCATATCTCTAAGCCCCTGGTAAATTGCTACAGTTAATAGTTCCTAAATTTGTTTATACTTCCCATATCCATGTCTTTGTTAGGTTTCCTCCCACCCTGATTCTAGACTTAGCCACGTGATTTGTTTTGGCTAATCAGATTAAAGTAAATATGATAAGATAAAAATGTGATACAAGCAATGTCATAGAAATGATTACACATTGGAGCTTGCACTCTCAGGAACTCAATGGAGCCCTGAGAATCCCTACGATACCATGTCATGGAGTCCCAGCTAGATCCAGCCTGCCAACCTCCAGGCAAAGTGAGTGAAATGAGACAACGCTGAACCACCCAACTTGCTCAGTCAGCCTAATCCAAAAGAGCTGCCCAGTAACTCCAAGAATGGTGAGAGGTAATAAAATGTTTTTAAGTCTCTAAGTCACAATTGACACAGCCTAACAAACACAAACCGAGGCTTGTGATTTCGATTGTCATTTATTTTTATGACACAGCTTTAGCTTTCACTCCATCATTAATTTAACAAATACTCAAGTTGATTTATTTATTTGAAAAGATTCTTCTTGGGGCTGGAGTTTTTCACATGGATTTTGTTGCTCTGACACTTAGTTGTGTACGTGGGTGCTGGGGTTTGAACCCGTGTACTCAAGCATGCCGGACAAGCACCATAACCGTCAAGCCACCACTCCAGCCCTATATAAATTTGTTTTTGTCAAACACATTTTAATCTGTTTCAGGATAAGAATTAGGTTTCCCTGTTTCTTTTTTTTTTTTCTTTCTTTCTTTGAGAGAGAGAGAGAGAGAGAATCAATTTTATTTAGTTCTTCATGTGGCCTTCATTGCTCTGATACTTTGTTGTCTACATGGTGCTGGGGTTTGAACTCACATCCTTGAGCATGCCAGGTAGGAGCTGTAATTGCTGAGCCACGCACGGTTCCAGCCCCTCCCAGATTCTTTACATCCTTGAATAAATTAATACTTCACTCAATAAAATATTTAAAATTTTGGAAACTGAATAAGAGATTAGGAAAAAACCAGTTCAGTGTCCTCACATTTACAGATTATAAAATTAGAATCTCTGCATGTGGAATGACTATTTCAAGTTCACTTCAATAGGTAGTAGAAGAGCTAGGGCTAGAATCAATTCAGAATTTGTTAATTGATAGAATACAATTACTATTTAATTGAAAATAGGCTGAAATGAAATATGAAAATAAATATGAATTCCCAGCAGCTCTGGAGGGAAATGAAGGAAGATCATAAGTTTAAGATTAGCCTGAGCAACTTACCTGCATTCTGTATCAAAATAAAAATGAAAAGGGCTGGGGATATTGCTTCATGGTGGAGCGCCCCTGGGTTCAATCCCCAGTACTGCAAAGAAAGAAAAACAAAAAAACTAACCTTAACATGAAGATCAAATTGCATTGTTAAGTTTGCATCATTTTCAATATTTTGACTACAAAAATATGAATATAGTAAATTTAAAGGAGTGCTTCTAATAATGCATGCAAATGGCAAATATCATGTACATTTTGGTAATTGTGATTTGGTAGGTATGAAAAACAAAATACACAAATACATTGGTCTTCTTTCTTTCCTTAATTTGCTTCTTTCTTTTGTTTCAGATCTATGCAAGTATAAATTTACTGATTGACACAAATGGAAAGCAAGGATTTGCCAAGAAACCATTGACTGAGAACGCTTCCTACTCTATATCTGGCTATTGGAAGATTTTCGGGATCACTGTTTAAGTTAACTTTTACATTGCTCTTTCTTTTTTGTGCATTTTTCTATAAATTCAAAGTTGCAATGAATGTTTTAAAAGGTTGATTGATGGTTCAAAGGCATTAATGCAAAAAATGTTGGCCACTCTTTGTACTTTGTTTTTGAAAAATTTATAAACTGAAAAGCAAAACAATTATGTAAGATTTGTTATTCAGTTTTTGCATTTACTGTATAGCTTTAAACCATTTTCAACTAAGTTTTCTTAACTTTGTTCTATTTTTGTGGCAATAAGATTAAAAATATTTTTAAGTATATACCATGTAGGAGATTCATGAGATATGGTAATTTATATATAACTCACTTTCTTTTTCTCACAATTCATATGTCTTATGAAGTTGCTGTCAGAAGTCTGGGGGTCATAGTCATTCGAAGCTATGCCTGCGGCTGGAGAATATGCTTCTCAAATGGCCGTTGGTAGGAGTCTTCGGTTCCACACCACATGGGCCTCTTCATGAATGTTTGAGTGTCCTCATGACATGGTCACTTGCTTCTCCCAAAGCAAGTAATCCAAGAGAAAGCAAATTAGAGTGTTTATGAATTAGCCTTGAAATCTAACACTACTTCCACCACATTCTATTAACTAGAGTCATTAGGTACAGTCCACATTTAGGCAGAGGAAAATAAGTCCTTACCTTTAGATGGAAGACATATTAAAGAATTTGTGGACATATTTTAAAACTACCGCACTGCTTTTGAGTTTGGGCAAGTACTAAGTCAGTGAGTCCCCAGGGGCCTCACAGAACTGACTGTGTGGGAGAGGAACTAGTGGCTTCCCTCCACCATCCTATGTTCTTTGGTTAACACGAGACATGTCAACAGGAGATAAACATACTTAATGCACAGGAGTAACACAAAACATGAGACTCAAAGAAGAATCAGATAATGAAAGTTTATATAGCATCCCAAGCTACAGAAAGGAATAGAGTCTTAAGGCTTCTGGAGGTAGCAATAACACAAGTTATAAGAGGGTGGGGAGAGGAAATACATGGTGAATAAAGGTTGTCTTGTTATGCAGGTAATAAAATATCAGTCAGGTCTCTGAGAAACCCTTAGAAGAGTAGGTGATTGTTTGGACCTGATTGTCAACCTCTCCTCATTTCTATGACCTGAGTTAATCTTCCTACTTGATAAGATTCCTAGGGAAGGGATCCATGCCCGCTGAGTTCCTTTGAGGAATCCAGTTTAGGCAGATAAGGGAGCTCAGAGATAGTCTCCACCTGCATCTGGTGACACAATTGTCCTTAGTTCAAGGCATCATATTTTGGGATGTCATTTCCTGGACTCCTTTAACTACTTGCCTGCCTATTACTGCCCCTGGGGGTAGTGTTGATTAAACTTTAACACTTGGATTTCTAGAAAACAAATGGTAAGGAAACATGTATATGTACTTTTTACTGATATAAAGAAATGCAGCACATAATTTTCAAATAATAATAAAATATTTAATATTATTTATTGTATTTGCCTTGGAAGTCTAACAGATACTTCCACCGCATTCAATTCATTAGAGCCATTAGGTATAATTCACATTTACGGGAAGGAAAATTAGACCTCACTGTTAGAGATTTTCACAAATGTTTTAGTTTATTTTCCTCAAAGCCTGTATAACATTTTCTGCATGATTTTCTTACATCTAGGAAATCCATAAAATAAGTCCAACTTTGTAACATATGCCAATTTCCATGGTATAAATGTTCCCACCAGAGGAGATTCAAAGTTACCATGTGACTTCATTGAATGCAGAGTTGGAAAGACATTCAGGGGAGCAAACCATTATTTTTACCATTCAGTATTTTTACCATTCAAATACAATAAATATAAATCAACAGTATGAATAATAATAAAATGAAGTAAAATAATTGGGGAATGATGAGTTTTGATTATGTATTGGTTTGATTTTCATATAAGTAATGAAAATTGTAGTTTAGAAGTTAATTTTTTAAAAAAGACTGTGTATAACAATTAACTTGCAAAATTCTTGAAAAATGACCAATAAGCTCTCACAGGCTGGTAAGAACCGGCACCCACACAACACTGACTAGAAAGCTCTTTGCCTTCCATGTGGAATGATCATATTTAAGTTCATCAATCAACCAAGAAAAATACATCTCATATAAGAGGCACCCATGGCTTGAGAGAGGAGTATCAGAACAAAAAGAACAAACGAAGAAAAAATAAAGTTTATAAAAGAGAGAAAGATCAGAATTTTTAAAAAGGCATCCTTAAGTAAATTTAAGTACAACACAAAAGATGTTAAAGAATTTAGTAGAAAATAGATGGATGGGATGTTCATCACAAAATACAAACCAGTGATCTGGAATATAAAAATAGAAATCATAAAGAAAACAGAAAGTTGAAATTTTGCAAAAACCAGTATTTCTCAGATTATACTGTCATGACAACAAGTTAAACAATAGAATTATAAATCATTGCTTACCTATGCAAATATTTTATGTTCCTCTGAGCGCCAATAGATGCATGTCATTTTAATCGAAATATTAATATGTGAACATAACATAGGTTTTATGGTTCCTGAAATTTAAAAGTCATTATTAATTTAAAAACTAAAATCCTCCTTATGTATTGTGGTGCATGTAGGACATTTCCCTAAAAAATACATTTATACAATATTACTTTTAGGGATGTATCAAAGGGTCCTGGCACATACTGAAAAAATCTTGAACATTTATATCGAAATGCTAATTTTACTTCCCAATATTAGTGACATATTAGCACAATTTAAAACTTATGGTATTATGGAAATCAGAAAACAGTTTAAAACTGTTCCCCCTAACTTCTGCAAATTCAAATAATGGCATAAACCATGTGCCAGTTTGTTTTCAAATAAAAACAGAATACGCGTTGATATACTACTACCGACCCAGTAGAGGGAGCTCCTACTTTTTGTTTTGTTTTTTTAACTTGCTAAAGAGACACCTTTTAAAACCTACAGGACTCTGAAAAATAGTGTCATTATTTAAATAAAGTATATTAGTAGACAAAAAGAATATCATACTGTTGGCTAAAATAATAAATTCATTCCTATATAAAAGATGCCAAGTTTACTTATTTTTTTTTTTTTTTTGGAAATGGCATTAAAATTACATCCTTTCAACTTTTTTTTTCTAAAAGCCTTTACATCAAAAAAATTTTCTTTTAACCAAATTAGTAGCTGTAGAAATGCAAACTAAACTAAACAGGAAAATTTCCTGCTGCAAGCAGAAAACATAATAGATGAAATATGACAAATATGAAAATATGACATTTTATTTATTTATTTAAAGGTGGGATAGTGAGATACAGACTTGTGTCCTCACACGTGCCAGGAAAGCACCATAACCACTGATTCACTGCTCAAGCCCCTGTTTATTTGTTTTTTAAGGGAGAGAGAGATTCAATTTTATTTATTTCTGGCCTTCGTTTCTCTGACACTTAATTGTTTGGGGTTTGAACCTGGGTTCTCCTGAATGCCAGGCTAGTGCTCCAACAGCTGAGCCACCGCTCCAGGCCAACATGACTTTTTTTTCCCTTTGAGGAGCCCAAAAAGTTTTATTTGAAGTGAAGACTGTGAATTAATTTATACCTATGGAATCCTTGTGTGACATTTCCAAATCTGTCTGTAAGATAATGGCTCTAAATAGTTTATAGCTTTTTTAAATTAAGGAGTTGAGTTGTTGTACAATCATAAATGCATAGAAGGTCACATATAAGGCATTTGATCCTAATCCAGATTCACCCGCACATCCCCCACACCCCAGTCTCTTGATTCTTCTATATTCCCTCCCCATAACAGTTGTAGATGCTCATATATACAATATGACATTTTAAATTTGATTTTTAAACATGAAACTAGACACACAATTTAAATGCCATCTCTTTTTGTCTCCATAATTTTGTCATTTCCATAATTTCATAGAGTGGGAATCATGTAGTACCCAGCATTTTCGGATTGGCTTCTCTTATTTAGAAGTACATATACAGGAGCTGCGGGTGTAGCTCAGCGGCAGAGCACTTGCCTAGCAAGTGCAAGGCCTTAGGTTCAGTTCCCAGCACTGCAAAAAGTAATATTCACTTAAAGTTCCTCCAGGTCTTTTCAGGACAGGGTTCGTTTCTTTCTAACTATTCCTCATCTGTTGCCACTCCCCTCCTCAAATGCTGACTTCTCTCTGGCTTTTACCTGCTTCTCTCACTCTCTACTTTGTTTAGGATATAGATCATTGTTTTCTAAGCATTCTTTTATCCTGAAAGTATAAGAAGTGGTTATTATCATGCCAGTGCAGAGAAATGGGTTAAGTGAGCAAAGATTAGACACAGGAAGCCCCAGCTAACAGGCTGAATGATGGTGGACTGAAATGGGGCAATGATGGGAAGAATAAAAGGAAGACAAAAAGTTCAGAATATTTACATGTTCACGTTGACAAAGCTTTGTGGCGCCAAACGGCTACAACTGACTCATCCAAAATATTCTTCATTATATGAAGAGGATGAGAAAGGAAGTTGAGGTACTGGTGCCCAGCAACTTCTTACCTACAGTGCATAAACTGAGGCAAAAGTATGGGACTACACACACACACATATGTATGTATATATATATATATGTACACACATATGTATGTATATATGTGTATGTATCATACATATGTGTATGTATATATGTGTATGTATATATGTGTATATACATATATGTATATACATATATATACATACATATATGTATATATGTATGATACATACACATATATACATACATATGTGTGTGTACATATATATACACATACATATGTGTGTACATATATATATACACACACATATATATACATACATATGTGTGTGTGTACATATTTTTTTCCTTATTGGGAGACAGGGTCTTGCTATTATGTTGCCCAAGATGGCCATGAACTCTACCTTTTAAACAAAAATATTCTTATCCCAGTTCAACTCAATTTGCATCCACACAAAATAAAGCCAAGCATTTCATGGCATAACTTTGGAGTTTTATTATAGATATGTTTTACGTCAACTAGGAATTTTGTTAGCTATATTAGCAATAGAGAACTGACTGCAATGGCTTGAACACTTGAGGATTTACTCTTTTACATAAAAGAAGTTCAAAAGTGGGTGATGCACACTGGTATGAGATTCTAAAGGGCAACAAGATTCAAGGTCTTTCTATTTATTTCTGTTATACCTTTCTTAATACATGGCTTCCATCCTCAAGGTCACAAAATTCCTACTGGGATTGGGACCATCACGTATCCATTCCAAGCAAGAATAAGCAAATGGGTAGGGTGCAAATGGGCTTACCTAAGATCTCTGCTAATGAAAACCTTTTAATAAATCCCATTCTGAGATCTGTTTGCCTAATATTTAGTTACACAGACATATGACTCTACATAAGAAGCTGTGAAGTACATTTTTAAAGCTTAGACCGCTGTATAAAATTGAGATTATGTGGGGCTGGAGCAGTGGCTCAGTGGTTACAGCGCTTGCCTAGCAAGCACAAATACATGGGCACCACGAACCCTAGCACCAACTACAATGTGTGATGTGCAGTAATGAAAGCCATACAACAAACTAAATAAAATTGATTCTCTCTCCCCTCTCTCTCTCTCGCTGTCCCTCTCTCTTAAATGTTTTTTAAATTGAGATTATGTTACTAAATATGAAGATAAAAATGGATATAGAATAAGAAACCATGGTCTCTGCCTCATATACCAAATGATTGCAGAAAGAAAAGAAAAACAGGAAAAGGAAAAGAAATATCCACATTAACAAAACTTTTGAGTATCTCTCTGTAGACATAACCAATGTAGGTGATTAAATTATTTGGAAGTTACTGCTTTTTTTTTTTTAAGAGAGGGACAGTGAGAGAAAGAGAGAATCAATTTTATTTCATTTTTCATGTGGCTTTCGTTGCTCTGACACTTTGTTATATACGTGGTACTGGGGTTCAAACCTTGAGTCCTTGCACATGCCAGGCAAGTGCCATAACCACTGAGCAATCGCTCCAACCTTAAATTGTTCTTTTTATTTCTCAGCTCTGTTTTAGTTTGGGATGAAAATAGGTTTCAAAATACCCACTTCTCGTGGCAGCACATAACTACTAGAAAGACCAAGCTTCCTTTCTCCTACTTTAGCAATCTCAATGGAAAGAGATCATCTGTTTTTTTTTCTGTTTGTTTGTTTGTTTGTTTTATTTTGTTTTGGGTTTTTTTTTCTTTTTATCGCTTTCATTATGAGCCATGTCAGGGACTTGTGGTTCTTGGTATTACATGCCCATTCCTTAGCCAATCATTGTAGATTAAGATGTGCTGCTCTGATTGGTCAGATCTGCTTCATGAAACCCATTCTGCTGGGTCAGTCCCAACTAAATCATGGAACTAAGTTGGAAGAGGCACATTTTCCTAAAGGAAACTCAGCAGGCTGACACCTGAAAAGGGATGGATACTTAGATGCTAGGCAAGAAAAGATAGCATTCTTAGTGCAGAGGTTAAAAACATGGAAGAAAAAAAATGGAGGTACCTCCAGTCTGGAAATGAAAAGGCAAAATAGGAAAAATACTGAAGATTTAGTAAATGATATTCTAGTCTTCAAAAATATGTAAAAATATGGTGTCCACAGTGAGAAAGAATACCACAAGCCAATGCTGGCAATACTTTAAGCTTCATCAAAAGCATTTAAAGTTCTTACACAACAACCAAAATATCAAGAGGATGATTTGCATAAGTGTACTATTTATAGGGATATTTATTTATGGTAACTTCTTTAAGACCTAAATCATGGAGATTCAAAGAGATGCACAATCATCAATTAATCCTTTCAACACTGTAATATAAGCCCTGGGAAAAAAGATTATGAGAATAGTACACAAAGCAATGATGTGGTTTTTTCCAAGGTCATGAATTGAATCAGCAGCCAACCAAAGTTGCTGACTTCCAAAATATATGACTCATTCTTTTCCACATTTCCATACCTTATTTTAGTTTATCACAACGATTGGTCTTTTTTAGCATTTTTTGGGAGGGTTAGGTGATTGGCAGAAAATGAAAATGGCCAGATGCTTGAAACTCAGCATCATCTGCCCTAGGGAAATAACAAAAGAAAAGAGGAAAGCACAGATTCTTAAATGAGGAAGCAAGTGGGGCATAGCAGAAAAATCTAAGAAAAATTATCAGTAGCTAAAAATACCTTATAGTGGGGTGTAACTTGAGATATGAGAACTTTCAAAGCTATGTACAACAGTTAGGACATTTAAGACTAAGTAACTTTTTTTCTTTTCACACAATTTTGTACTTATGGAAAAGTTTCAAGAACAGTACAAAGAATTTCAGAATAGTCTGTATCCAGATTCCCTAAATGTTAACTTTTATTATACTCACATTCTTCTTTCTCTCCCATTCATTCATTTTGAGTCTCTGTCTCTCCTTTGTTTCTCTCCCCTCCACACACACATTTTCTGAGTCATTTGAGAATAATTACCTACAATGTTATTTCCAAGTATATACACTAGTGTATATTTCCTAAAACCAAGGACATTTTCCTGCATAACCACAACATAACCATCAAAATGAGGAAATCCGCATTGATACAATACTATTTGGACTCGACCTTTATTCAGATTTCACCCATTGTTCTAATAATGGCACATTTAGCAAAAGAAACTTAGGACCATGCATTAACAGTTTTCGCATCTCTTCACTTTCTATTATTAAGAAAAGCCTGACACTTTCCTTGCATTTCATAAAGCTGAATTTTTTAAGCATATAGAATAATCATTTTGTAGAGCATCCCTCATATTGGAATTTTTATGATGTTTTCTCCTGATTAAATTCAGGTCTTTGCATTTTTGACAGGAGTAACAAGTGATGCTCTATTCTCAGTGCTCCATATCAGGAGGTATATGCTGTTGATTGGTTCCCATTATTATAACATTAATCTTGATCATGTATTTGGCTAAGATGGCATCTGTCATGTCTCTCCGTTTTAACAGTACTATCTTATCTGTTATAATTAATATATGCCTTGTGAAAAGACATTTCAAGAGTATGTAACTATCTTGGTATTCCTCAGACATTGACACCCTAGTTTCGGTATCCACTGATGACTCACTCTTTCTCCCAGGTTTTTACCCTCTACACCAGGTACAATATCTTTGCTTGTCTAGCATGTATTCAACATTTTTCTGGCATCAGCAAGTTGAGTTTCCTTTAGGGAAATTAAACTTGTTTCTAAAATCTCATGCCACACTAAGTGTTGGCATAGTTATAGGATCTGTATTATGACTATTTCTTATAATCTCTAAAACACTATGATCAATTGAATAAAAAGGTAGAATACAGTTTCAATATATATATTGAAAAAACACTAAGTTTTTTTTTTATACTAGGGATTGAACCTAGAGGTACTTTACCACCAAACCACATTCCAAGCCCTTTATATTTTTGATTTTGAGACAAGGTCTCACTAAGTTGCTGAGGCTGGTCTCAGATTTGCAATACTCCAGCCTCAGCCTCCCAAGCTGCTTGGATTATAAGCATAAACTGCTGGCCTTGGTTCAATTTCAGTATTTCTAATAATTAGCTAAGGACTTTAATGAGCATGAGGGATGGGGGAACAAAAATATTCTCAAAGTGACTGAAACTGATGGTTGTATCATTTGATGACAATACTAAAAATCATTGAATTGTACATGGGAAATGGGTAGATTTTATAAGAGAGTTTATCTGTTAAAGGTATTAAATTAGGGAAAGTTGCTTTAAGGAAATTATAGAATGATTTAAATGAGAACACAAAGCAAAGGCCAATGAATGTCATGATTTATATATATAACATTTACATCTAAAGAAAGTTCATTAACCTTTTATATCATGGGCCCCCTTCACAGTTTGATAAAGCATATGTGTCCTCATTAAGAATAACATTTGGAACATATAAAATATATAGGATTACAAAGAAAATTTATTATATTGAATTATAAAATGCTATTTTTGTAATATAACAACATATAAACTTTAAAAATGTAAACATTTAAATTTTTGGCAAGTCTGAGGCTGGAGTGGTAGCTCAGCAGTTATGGAGCTTGCCCAGCATGCACAAGTACACGGGTTCAAACCCCAGCACCCACGTACACAACTAAGTGTCAGAGCAACGGAAGCCATGTGAAAAACTCAATAAAAGTTGATTCTCTCTGTCTCTCTCTCACAGTCCTTCTTGCTTTAAAAAAAATAAAAAAATTAAATTTTTGGCAAGTCAAAGTTAAATTTTGTTTTTACAACATTCATCAGTGTGAAGGCTGTTGTTGCTCAGCATTAATAAGAGGAATAAGCTTTGGGAGAGTGATCAAATAAATTGTCCAGTTGATTTTTCAGTTTTTATTTTGTTATAAGTGTTAACAATCTAGATTCTTAAAAATATATTATCATAAATATAATTAAAGTTTCCATAGCTCACTTAACAAGAGATAGATAGGTTCTCTCAAGGAATAGTGTTTTCACTGGTATGAACTGCTATAACAAATTAACTGGACTGAGTAACTTTACAAAAAAAAGGCAAATGTATTTCTCACAATTCTGGAGACTGGAAGTCCAGATGAGTGTGCTAGCATGATCAGTGTCCAGTGGGGATTCTCTTCACGGTTGCAGATTGCTGGTTTCTTGGTATATCCTCCCATGGTGGAGAACAACAGAGGAAGCAAAGTCTTTCATGCCTTTTTATAAAGGCACTAATCCTGTATGTGGGGGTTCACCCTCATGACCTAATCACTTCCAAAAGGACTCATCTCCTAATGTCATTGCATTAGAGGTTAAGATTTCAACATAAGAATTCTCAAGGGATGCATATATCCAGTCCATTATAAATACCAAAATTCTCCACATCTGTTCTGAGTTAAACTACTTTTATACAGCTTCATGATCTGGAGGTCCAGAATTGTCCTTTAGTTGGCCAGCTCCAGTGCATGAGTACACAGAGATATGGAGACTGAGGACAAATAATAAATGTTTTTGAGATAATGATGAGCATGACTAATATTTTCAGAAATCTGCAGCAACTTCACTGTGATATCAAGTCTATGATTTCTACTGGTGGCCAAGTCACTAGGTCTAAGATTGTTATCATTCTCACCTGAAGGACTTTCAAATTTTCAGTTAAATGTCACTGAAAATAATGTTGTAATTTTTTTAACCTATTCAAATTCAAGGACTCTCTGAATTCTATCTGTGGAGCATTTATGCATTCAAATAGTCCAGGTCAAGAATTCCTTAAATTAAACAAATTTTTGACCCTCACATTTTGGCTATTTGGTATGATTGCAGAATTCTTCAGACATCATAAGTATACTGTAAAGCCAGAACTTTTTAAGAGAAAAAGGGAAAAACCTAGTTTTATCAATGTCAGTTCTGAAGACTTGAAAATAGAATACTGCTCTCAGTTTCTTCCAAGATTCTTCTTCATAAAATGTTTTCTAAATACTTGATACTATTCAAACAGCAACAATGATGAGACATTTCTTTCAGCTCTCTTAAGCTAGGCATTATTCCAGCCAGCCAGGGGTTTTTCTGCCTCATCACTTGTGATAGGAAAGAATTGATCTCCCATTTCATGTTCTTAGATCCAGTTTGGGGATTTTTTTTATCATTTTTGCATCTCATCTAACTTTGAATAATGATTTCTTCGTAAACTCAGTGCAAGAAGTTCCTCGGTAACCTATTATTTCCTACTACAATATTTCTTTAGTCCCAAAATATGTTATGAAGCCCTTTTCTTCTCTGAAACACTAGATATAATATTAGATTTTAGACATAAGTTTTGTGCTACTCATATAATAAAAAAAAGAAGTTTCTGGAGTTAAATATGGAATTAGGATATAATAAAAGTTATACATGCTATAAGTCAAATTGGTGCTTTAATTCAAATTTTGCCAAATTGAAAGCTTGTATTTCTGAGCCTTAAGTGGAAAATGAGTTGTGATGTCTTATATGATCTCTAAGGTACTTTCCACCTCTGAAAACTAAATACGTCATAACTGCATCAAACACAGTCACCTAGTAGACAGAGTTTGCTACTAGAATCCCACCTTACCTTGACCTGGCTGGCTTGCCTATTCCCCTAGCTGTTAGGAGCCTTTGCTGTGAATGACTCAAAGCTGTCCCCTATCTCAGGAGAGTTGCTCCCTTCGCCTCAACAGAATAGAGAGACTGGAATAGCCACCCTCTTGAGGGTTACAGCTTCTATCCAATAATTGACACAGGGCACAAAAGTTAACCTCTCTTCCTTAAGGAAACCAGAATTCCCACAGAACTACACCGAAAGTAGTGTTCTAATAAGATTGCATCCTTGCTAAATTTCCCCCACACCCTTCCCTTCTCCTGAGAGCACTCCCTCAACTAATCATTCCGCCAAAAATTCCCATCCCAAGCACTCTTTTAGGAAACTTAATTATCTTGCAATGGGAAATATCTGTCAAGACACTTGATAAAGTTTGGTAAGTAATATGTTATGGTAGAGGCATTCAATAAATCTGTGTGGACTGACTGAATGAATGAATGGAGTTAGTTTGTTAATCATAAAAGGTATAAACACAGGCTAGAATGCATCACATTGTTTTCAGCAATAACTATGTGTTGCGAATATTTCCTAACAAGTACAAATATATTTGTGGATCTTCCTCTGTCTCTTTCTGATAAAAATTAATCATTCATTTCCAGAAAGATATTTCTCCAAATTCTTATTTAATGTTCAGCAGAGGATTGACTAACCCTAATCACTGGCCCAAGGAATCAAAGTAATGGACTTAATATTTAGGGAGGCTGACAGCTCATATTCCCAGAGTTTGGCACCTTTGATTAATTATTTATTTCTAATATAAGGGGATACATTATCAACTTAATAGCAATACAGTATTAAGAATGTATGAGAAGACAATGTAGTAAGTGCTCAAATGTGAGGCTAACTTTCAATTATTCAGTGATAGAGATGAGTAATACAGATGAGTGAGTTGAAACAGATTATATAGTTCATACCAAACCACAGAGATCAGAAAAATTTTTCATTTATTAACATTTCTTCTTTTAACTAATAGCCCAGAATTGGGGTTTTTTTTTTTTTTTAGAATGGAAAATGCAGTTGTGTAAGTTTTGAAACTTTTACTGGAAAGAAATTCTCTCAAATTACTCCTCTGAGCAATCAAATACAAGAGCAGCTCCTGTTTTGCAAGAAGAATAAAATTCTGCATATCATGTGAGATGACAACTCCATTGGTGCTTAAACTCTGTTTTCTACTTGACTCCACTCAAGTTACCCAATCCCTGACCTCAAGCTGTGATCTTTCAGTGGGTTCCCTGCTCCTGAGAACCTGTTTGGAGATCATTAGGGCGTTCTCAGTTAAAGGTAGTGTAAGTATCTCTACTTTTGCTTCTATATTACTTGTGATTTCAGTGCAGCCAAACTGAAAAAAAAAAGCCTCCTGTTAAACTTTCTCTAAAATTAAATTAAGTTTACATGTTATTAAGGGGTATTGTAGTCCAAACAGATATTATAAGACCTACTTTATTCACATGAAATGAACATTCACGTTTCTTTTCTGTTTATTATGGAATATAAGAAAATATCTCTATGAAAATTATGAGGGAAAGTGTGTAGAATATTGTAGACATTTTCAACATGTGATGAAAAATTGTTGAAAACTCCTGTGTTAGTTTGTGATGGTGTCCATCTGCAACAAAGGCGGGTCTTTTGTGACCCCCCACTTGGTCTGTTCTTTCTGTGTATCCATCCACATGCTACTAAATTTTCCTTTTTTTTAATTATTGGATTGGGATTCACCAATAAGCCCTTCTCTCTTTTTGATACCAGGATCAAACCCAGAGGTGCTTAACCACTGAGTCACATCCCCAACCCTTTTTATTTTGAGACAGGATCTCACTAAATTGCTTAGGGCCTCACTGAACTGCTGAGGATGGCTTTGAACTTGCAATTCTCCTGCCTCTGCTTCCCAAACTGCTGGGATTATAAGTGTATGCCACCACACCCAGATCCCCTTAATTTATCTTAATTACCTCTTAACAGGCCTTATCTCTACAGTGTCATTCTAAGATACTAAGGATTAGAGCTTCAACATGTGAATTTGGGGGCAAACACAGTTCAGTTAATAGTACTTTTTTACTCTTTTATATTATCTTGGCTTGCCAAGGTTATATACTACAAGAAAATAACACTAAGTCCTTAAATTATTTGTTTATTTCGCAGTACTGAGGATAAAACATAGGGCCTCACACTTGCTAGGCAAGCAGTCTACCACTAAGTTACATCCCCGATTCTTTTCTTTACTTTTATTTTGAGACAAGGTCTTAAATAAGTTGCCCAGGTTGGTCTTGAACTTGCAATCCTCCTGCCTTAGCCTACTGAGTGTAGCAGAGATTCCAAGCATGCAACCGCATGCCTTGTGAGTACTTACTTAAATGATATTTAAATAAGAGATATGAATTATAAAAATCTCTCTTTTTGTAATCCTTTGTTTGGAAAATTGTGTATACTAATTACAATGTAGTAGTTGTTATGAACTATGTTAAGATTCCATCTGGCCAGAAGCAAACATGTATTAATGAGGCTGATGAGATAAATTGAACTTCAGTTTCCCAAACTTTCCATTTAAGTAGCATTTAGAATTCTCTGATTAAAATAAATCTGGACTTTTTCACTCATATTCTCTTCACAAAAGGAATGAGCACCTAATGTCTGAAGCAGGGTTTTGGAATTGCAATGTATCATCATGTTGTGTTCAATAAATAAGAATTATGTAACCTTTAGAGTGTACACATTAAATTATAAAAAACACTTCCCATGTGATCTAAGTGAGGAAAAATTTAGGGGCATTTTTTCACAAAATTACTTTTCTTTGTTGTAACTGTAATTACAGCCATTTCAGTTAACTGAGATACTTTTGCCTTTAACAAGCCAAAAGATAAAAAGGTAGAACAAACTGCACTTTGGAACTTTGGCCCTCTTTTTTTTTTAATTGGTTCAGCATTGTCTTGCATAATCAAGGGATTCGTTGGTTCACATTCCTACATACGTACATATTGACAGAGTTGCTTAAACCTGATCCTTGTCCGGGATCTGCTCCCTTCCCCGCACTCCCCGATCTAGTGACTCATCTGTAGTTCCCCCAAGTTACATATATAAATAACCATATACATGTAATTTAAGCATTGAAATTACTGGATTTGTATGCTTGCCTGGGTGTATTTGGGTTTCTCATGGGAGTCAAGTGTACTCTACAATATTGAACACCTGCCTTTTCCCTCCCTCTCCACCCTCACTTTCTCCTCCTCCACCCTTCCCCACCTTCATAGCTGTAGTCCCCACAGCTTATGTGTTACTTCAGATTTGGTGGGTCTATTAAATAAACTTGACTAACTTTCATTCTATCTTAGGTTTTATTCTAGCTTCTACGTATGAGAGAAAACATTCGACTCTTGACTCTCTGGGTCTGGCTAACTTCACTCAGTATGATTTCTTCCATCGCCATTCACTTACTTTCAAAGGCTGCAATATCATTGTTTCTAATTGCTAAGTAGAACTCCAAGTTGTATATATGTACCACAGTTTTTTGGATCCATTCATCCAGTGATGGGCATCTAGATTGTTTCCATAATTTAGATATTGTAAATTAAGCTGCTGTAAACATTGATGATTGGGATGTCATTAAGCTAAAAAGCTTTTGTACTGCCAAGGAAATAATCAAATAAGGCAAGAGGTTTCCTACAGAATTGGAGAGACTCATGGACTGTGATTCTCCTGACAGGGGTCTCATATTCAGAATCTGCAAAATCCTCAAAAATACCAACTACAAAAACACAAACAACCCAATCAATAAATGGGCCAAATAACTAAATAGAAACTTCTCAACAGAGGACATTCATCAGGCCAATGAATTCATGAGAAAGTGCTCTAAATCACTAGTAATCAGAGAAATGCAAATGAAAACTACATTAAGGTGTCACCTCACACCAGTCAGATTGCCAAAAATAAAGAAAATAAACAATAATAGATGCTGGAGAGGTTGTGGAGAGATAGGTACACTAGCACACTGTTGGTGGAATTGCAGACTGGTACAGTCCCTCTGGAAAGCTGTGTGGAGAATCCTCAAAAAACTAGGGATGAGACCACCATGTGATCCTGGTATTCCTGTCCTGGGTATTTTTCCATGGAATTTAGAATCAGCACATTACAGTGACACAGCGAAACCGATGCTCACTGCAGCTCAATTTACAATAGCTAACTTATGGAAACAACCCACATGTCCCTCACTGGATGAATGGATCCAAAAACTGTGGTACATATATGCCATGAAGTTTTACTCAGCAATTATTGCAGCCTTTGAAGGTAAATGGATGGCTATGGAAGAAATCATGCTGAGTGAAATCAGCATAACCCAGAGAACCAAGGGTCAAATGTCCTCACTCATCTATGGAAGCTGGAGCTAGACCCTGGCCATTGAGAAAGGAGGTCAATTCTCATGTTTTAAATCCAGAAAAGGTGTAAGGATATACAACCTAAGGCGTTTGTAGAGATGTATTGGAAAGGAGGGAGGGTGAGGGATAAGGGTGGATAATTGGGGAGGGGTGCTCTTGGGGGATAAATCTAATATTCAGAATTTATATATATATTATATTTTTTCATTAGAAGCATGTTTGATTGTTCAACAAATAAATTTCTTAATAAAAATTAATATAGTCGTATCTCTAAATAAGCTGATTATAGATCTTCTGAAAAAATACCCAGGAGTGGGATAGTTCATGTTTCCATCCCTAATTATTTAAGAAGTCTCCACACTGCTTTCCAGAGTGGCTGTACCAGTTTGCAGTTCCACCAACAGTGTGATAGTGTTCCTTTCTCCCCACAACCCTTCCAGCATTAGTACTCTTTTTTGAACCAAAAAAGATTACAATCATCAAAAGATAATATCCTGGGAAAATAGAAGGAAAGAAAAGACTTGTTTTTGTGTGTTATATACAGAAGTATGTGATCCACATCATCTATTAGAGAAAAATCTTTTTATCGATTTTATGAAATATGAATATTTTACTTATGACAAAAAATATAAATACATACATACAAATATTTGATATTGGGTTCCACTGTTCCCTTTGGAAGTTAGGTACAGGTTTTTTACATATGCCTTTTATCAGAATAAGGAAGTTCCTCTATTCTAGTTTGCTGAGAGTTTTTATCATTAATAGATGTTGATGGCTGGAATGGTGGCTCAGTGGTTACGGCGCTTGCCTGGCATGCACAAAGACCCAAGTTCGAATCCCAGCACCACATATGCAACTGAGTGTCAGAGCAATGAAAACCAGATGAGAAACTAAATACAGTTGTTTCTCTCTTTCTCTCTCGCTATCCCTCTCTCTTAAAAAAAATAGATGTTGAATTTTGTCAAATGCTTTTTCTGTTGCTAAATTGATAATGATCATGTGGTGTGGCTCCTACAGATCTTGTTATGGTGAATTGCAATGACTGGATTTTAAAAACTGAACCAGCTCTGCATTCCTGGAATGAATTCCACTCTATTGTCATGCATTTTTCTTTTTAAATATTGTTGAATCTTATAAGCTAATGATTTGTTGAGAATTTTTGTGTCTCAAAAAGTTTTATAGAGGTACAGTTATTTCTTCTTTAAATGTTTGGTACAACCTTGAGTGAAATAATCTGGGTCTGGATATATTTGATTTTCAGAAGATTTGGAACTATGAATTCAATTTCTTAAATAAAGGACTATTCAGGTTATCTAATTTTTTTCATTCTAAACTTTAATTTAATTATACTTTGAAAAGAAACCTATTTTATCACTAATTTCAAAAACATTATTCTCTGTTAGAAACAGATATATCTGTAAATATACACATGATGAAAATCAAAATAAATTATGCAAATTTTATATTTAAACAAAAAATAAAATTTGAAAACAGTAAATCTGATCAGTTTCTGAAATGCATACTAAAATGAGAAGAATTGAATTATTTATGAGCTGTCACTAATGAAAGTATACTCAGCTTAATATTTCTTAATTTCATAGGAAAATCAGATTAGCTCAATAAGATAATTTTAGCTTTTAAAAATATTAATGCATGAGTTAAACTCAGATAAGATGTAATGCTTTACAATCTAATACTTTTTTTAGAGTTATAATGGGAAGGGGAAGGGAGGGATAAGGGAGGGTAATTGGGGGGGCACTCCTGGGGATAATTGCAATATCCAGAATATATACACATTTTATACACATTTTATATTATTTTGTTAAAATCTTGTATGGTTGCTCAAAAATAAAAAAGTAAAAAAAAAATTAATGCACATAGAAAATCCTTGATCATAGTATCACCAATCCAAAATTCTTTGATGATTTTATTCAGTATATTTTTTGTTCTAGGATATTGTTGAAATGTAGTCCAAAAAGTACTATTCTGGAATTACCATTTTATTTTTAACAACTGATTTTTAGTAGTTTGTGATTTTCAAGAAATTCCTTTTCATCTCATTGCATAATGGTTATTAAATTTATACACATAGACTTGTTTCCAATAGAACCTTATCATCTTTTTATAATCCATGGGGTCTACAGTATTATCCCCTCTTATATTTTGGATATTAATATATTGTGACCATTCATTTTTTTTCAGTCATTCTGGAGGTTTGTTAATATTATCCCCCCGCCCACAAAGAATCAGCTTTTTGTTTCAATGACTTCAATTTCCTCACTTCTGCTCTAATCTTTATTATTTTCTCTTTCTCCCTTAGGTTTATTTTCTTTTTCTTTAGCTTGTTCCTAAATTGGTAGCTTATATTATTGATTTGAGACTTTTCTTCCCTTCTAATATAAAGATAGCAGCTTCTTCTAGGGTGGGAATTGCAAGTTGTTGTGTGGTCAAGTGGAAGTGTACATGCGTGTAGAAAGGTGTCGAT